>JAOWAW010056454.1:0-16904 GCA_028565695.1 Nicola tetela | reverse complement strand
AGAGAGAGAGAGAGAGAAAGAGAGAGAGAGAGAGAGAGAGAGAGAGAGAGAGAGAGAGAGAGAGAGAGAGAGAGAGTATGTGTGTGAGAGAGAGAGAGAGAAAGAGAGAGAGAAGAGAGAACACCAGATGATCAAAGTTTCACCAACATGTAACAGGACACCGGGTGAGAAAAACACTGAGAAAGCTATTCAAAAGGGAGTGCCACCGTGAATGCTCGGGTAGTGAGGTGTAGATCTACCATGAGCTATAGCTGCTAAAAACTTGCCAGTACCGCGCTGAGCCATTAAGTTTTGGACGCTGCAGCCATAGTAAGAGGATAGAATGATCGTGTAGAGGTGACTTCGACCAGTAAGGTCCACACTAGTGCAAATTCCACTTGACAGGGCTATAAAATCCTCTCTTTACGCGAGTTCGAGTCAATTCTTTTTGGATTTCGAGATTCGGTCAATAAGAGCAGAGCATTTCAGTTTGGGCTTTATGTGGCCCACAATGAACGGGCAGAATACGTCTTGTCAGTCGGTAAGTCTCAGAACGGTGGCAAAAAGTTAAAAATCCTCAAACGCACTGCACATCTTGATCGGTGTTGGCGATGGAACGCTAGCTAAAGAGCTAAGGGTTACATTGACCGAGGCCAGCTCGAATTCTCACAACTGCTGTATGCAATCTGGCATCACTCTATATATGTCAGCCTCGACGCAACACCCTTCTCTTCTTCAAAGGCAGGGAGAGTAGACTACACCCCCGGCACACTTTTCAGCATACACGCAGTGTTGCTTCATGGTCTCGCGCCCGAGCGTCATGCATATGGTTCACTACATTTCCTGATAGGAACTATGCCGGAGAAAGAATATTATCGATGTCAGGGACTCCTGTCGGTTGTAGATCTACATGTGCATGCACGTATTCCGTTGCTGCACGTACATGTAGGTCCTGTTGATGACAGGCGAACATTAGGCTTAACAGTGCAGTTCAACGAACCGAAGATTTTTGCAATCCGGCATGGGAATTCTAGGAAGTGAGCGATGACCCACATATGGCCACCGTGTCAGTCTCTGCAGCTGGCGTTTCAGTGCAACATCACGTGTTGTAGATCTACATGTATCTGTGCGCGCTGAACGGCCAACTTCGTAGCCTACGACCTCCAGATGGTGTAGCTAGAGACATCTTTATCTCGCGTCTTGTGCGGACATCACAGTACCTACCGGTATTGCATGCGAGTATCGATAAACACAACCTACTGCCGAAGTCTCCCTTGAAGTTCGGGAGCTGTTACCTACTCTAAGGTGATAGTTCTTCACTAGCGCAAAGCGTATGTTACTGCTAAACATACGTTTAATGAATGCAGCTGTGAGATGGTTTAGTCATAATCAAGTTGCTCTTGCATCTGGTTTGTCCTCATCTCATTTCTTCCCGCTCACTCTTTGCAGGATAATGTACCGTCCTAATCCAAACGACCTCATCGGAGAGCCACCTCCTCTTGCTCGAATTTCATCAGGAAGAGGCAACGCTGCCCGTCCGCCAAGACCAGCGAAACCTTCTGATAAGGTTGCTAGCCAGCACTACTATCACAGCGGTACACCTGCAGCAAGCAGTCGTGCGAAGGCTACTCCTAGCCGCCACCACCCGTACAGCGCACCGAGTCATCATCCTGGACAAGGACATCACGTCATTCCGACCTATCGCCCTCTATCAGTAACCGTCGCCAGCGGATCAACATCCGGCTATGTTTCGTCGACCGCGTTCGGCCCAGCGCTTTCTATTTACCGGTTGCCTTCTAGCGCTCCGTCATCTAACACGCAGAGCTCCCACTCCGGTTTTCCGCCGTCGGCAACCTACGGAACATCCACCCAGTCTTTCGTCCCTCACACGTACTCTTCGTCCGGGACAGTCTACAGCTACGGTCATCCTCAATCGGCTTCATCAGGTGCTAATTTCCAGTCGGTTAGGATGCAGCAGCAGCAGCAGCAGCCCGGCTCACTTCAAGAGGTCAGTCACGGCACGGCTGCCCCACGACAATCGGCGCATCGAAACCAGCAATGGACATCGAGTCGGTATGAATCTATCAGTATTTCTCACCCCAACACTACCGGAAAGACCAAAGAAGAGAGAAACGCTCGCTATTCCGCTCTCCCGATTCAAATGCCTCACGTAGACACAATCCCTGTGCAGCTGACAGCCAGCCAAAACCACCACCAAAGCACCCCTGGCCGCCATGTTCTCTATCCAGCCACTATGGAGCCCATTACACATGCTCAGCAGCAGCGTGGCAGTGGCCTGACGTCATCCACGACACACCGCAACTGGCACTGGCACCACCAGACGCCAGAAAACTCCAAACGTGTAGAGAGCGGTAAGTTGCAGCCACCAGCCACTGAAGCAACCAGTACCCGAAGGTCGCCAATGCCTGGCGCTTGTCAGCCTACGGTTAACACGAACACTGTTACTCGCCTGCCAAACGTGAAAACCGAGATGGGAACGTCAGATGTCGCCAGCGTCATGGGTCAGTTATCAACTGTCCTCTTACAACGCTGTCCGTGTCCAGAAAAACTGTACGCTCTGACAGCCATCCTCCTGGAGGCCATGGACAATGGGCTGACATGCAACATCCGTCCGCAGTCGCCTGTAGCCATGACAACAAGTCCAGCTCAACATTCAACGACCACAACTGCCAGCAATGATGTTCCGCGTGAGACCCGTGACCTTCCAGGCGAGATGGAATCAAAATTCATTGCAATCAGCATGGGCATTCTTCCTGAGCAGGCTCGTGTATGGCAAAGCCAAGTCACCAACGATCCAGCTGTCAACTCTGGAAATGGCCAGTTCTGGTGTCGGACCTGTCGTATCCACTTCCCATGGCGCCGCCAGCTTGAGTTTCACTACCTGTCACATCGCTCAGAAGATAGACCATCTGTGTGTCACATCTGCGGAAAGTGTTTCACTCGTGGTGAGCACACCAATCGCCATGCTTACATGCACAACATGAAAGACTTTGTTTGCCAGTTGTGTGGTGCTGTCTTCCCGCGAGTATCACACATGGAGGATCATTGGAGCACAGATCACCTGAACATTGTTTATGGAATTGACAACGGTGAGTGTGACCACGATGGGTCATCTGAAGGTGGGAACAATGATGGTGTTACCGATGAGAATGTGGCACAACCTCCTTCACCTCCAAGCAACTTACTCAGTCGCTACACAGACTTGGTTGGTCAAATCAACCCAAACAAGGCTGGAAAGTGGCAATCGAGGATAAGGAAGGATCCAGCAACGCACAGCGCTACCGGTGACTACTGGTGTTCACAGTGCCAAAAGACGTTTACATGGAGACATCAGCTGGAGTTTCACTTTTTGTCGCACCGTACCGATGAGAGGCCATCGGTGTGCCACGTGTGTGGCAAGTGCTTCACTCGTGGCGACCACACCAACCGACATGCTTACATGCACAACATGAAGGATTTCATCTGCCAGCTCTGTGGTGAGGTGTTTTGCCGCGTCTCCTACCTTGGTGAACATTGGCTAAAGGAACATTTTGCTGGCGTAGAAGACGAACCCTTTCCACTGAACGGTAGTGACCTTGCCTCAGATGACAACCAATCAACAGATCTGAGCAAGCCTGAAATCGTGGAAGGCGATGCTGCGAGTAATCGACAATCAAACGGTTTGGTGAGTCAGAGCTTGAGTTCTGTAATCAACGTTAACCCGGACAGTTTCTTGGGACGGTTGCTTGATTCAGTGCAAGCCCCTGAGCCGGCCTCCATGGATTACGCCCCTAGTCCAGTTATGCGCACACGGAAACGACGTGATCGGCGCCGAAGTTTATTATCAAATTCTCCTCCGACAAGAGACACATCCGATGATGATCCATTGTTCGAGCCGATGTCCTTCAGTGGCACGAACAGCAGACGACCGTATCGGTGCGAAGTGTGCGCTCGGGCATTCTCTCGCTTGGCACATCTCCAGCGTCACCAGCGCGTGCACATGGGCAGCAAACCATTTCGCTGCTCTCTGTGCGGGCGCTCTTTTACACGAGGCGACTACCTGCGTGCTCATGTTGTTGTGCACCATGATCGTAACGTCATTCTGTGCAAGACTTGTGGGCGAGAGTTCAGCACCATGGGTGCCCTGACCAACCATCAGAAAACACATGCCAGAGACAAAAACAAGAAATCTACTCCTAGGACAGCAGCATTAAAGGAAGAAGCTGATGAAGGTGTGGAAGAGTCGCCAGCCAGTGGTTCTAGCAGTGGTGATGAAAATACGGATGCTGCCATTGCAACTGGCAAGAAAGAGTTGTCAGAGGGCTCCATGAGTGGTGCGGAGAAGGAGGGAGAAGACAATGTAAAAGAGGAAAGTGTGGTGAATGAAGATGAGCCGACTGGTGAGGAGTTAGCTGAGGAAGAGGAGAGAGATGAAGATGACAAGGAAATTGACGAGCAGAGCTGAGAAGAATTATCTCAATCATATTCAATTCCATTCATTCACTCTTCTGTTTTATCTCCTGGTGTGGTCAGCCAGAGTTAATACTGTAATTTATCAGATATCATTATACATGTTTATCTCTGTCATCTGGGGGCACCCTTATTTCTGCTTTACCCTCAGAATTCTGTTTTTGACTAATATCCTCTCTCTTTCCTTTGCAGCTAATCCAAGTCTTAGAGCTGTTCTTGGTACTTTGGTACCATTCCTTTGTTCAGTCAATCTGTGTTCAGCATGCCCATGATATTATAACAGTATAGTTTACCTCAGTTTGTTGTTGTTATCACTGTTCTACCTGCTCCAGCTGTAATGGTGTATGCAATCTGTTGATTATCCCACTATGATTTGGAATAGTCTTCGGTACGTGTGATGATCAGAATATGTTGATCACAGCTATGGTAGGAATTCAAACATACAGCTGTGCTGGATGTATCAGCGTGGTTGTAACAAGCTGATCTAAGGAATTGTTGAAAAGCCTTGCCCACAGCTTCACATCACCTACATAGTGACAGGTACCAGTGACTTGCAGCCAGTCGGTGTCAGTTATGTTAACATGACACTTAAGTAGGTACCAAGTCTGCAGCACACATTTATGGCCTAGTCTTTGATTGTCATAGTAACTAGCCCAGACCCAGCAAGCAATGTGCACGAACAGCCAAAGAGGGGAAGAAGTGAGCTTTCAAAGAAAAGAACTCAGTTGTAATTATGAAAAAATTAGGTGTGAATGAAAAGAAAAATAGGTCTGGATAAGTGGAATAGATGAGAAAAGTTGTGAAATCATCAAGAATGATAGGACTAGAAATACCAGGTGACTAGCTGCAGTGGGTGAGATTCGTGACATTCTAGCCTCTCTAGTCTGACATGCATCAGAGAAAAAAGGAACCACTTATTCAAAGCCATCATGGCTACAACATGGACAAGTGATCTCTCTTGTCCGGGTGCGTACAAGTGTCACAAGCTGAGGTCTTTGCTCAAGGAACATTGCCTTGGAAGATGTATCATGTGAAGGCACTGAAACTTGTGAAAACGAAACCTCAGGGGGATTCAATTGTTGAGTTGGCTGCAAAAACTCTCGAAGCCCAATCACATGATGTACAGTTGCCACTCTCTTTCCTCCATCCCATCCCTAGAACGGGATAATTATTTGGCCATTTTAATTCCAATGTGAGTGTTTCTTTTTGTCATCCATTACCAGAACCCCATACCTTCAGCTAAAGAATGGGATTTCTCCTGACAAACATTTCTCAAACCTGACAGATTTTCTGATTACCGTCTTTGCATAACATGCTTACACAGCTTAGTGGGGTAACCCAGCTTGAGACGTGCCTGCATGCTTGTGATTCAAATCTGAGTCTGAAAAACTGTTGTCTTCTATTTCATGAAAATTTCGACCCAGAAACACACTTGGAGTTAGTGGTGATGAGTCATCCTCATCTCCAATGTATGCAAGCTCTCTGTCGTTTACCAAGTGCTCAACTTCTGCCAACAGGGTATTCAACTCATCCTACGTCAGTAAAGCTCTCCCTAACACTTGCTTTAAAAGTGATTTTCTAAGTCTGATGTGGTGCTCAACGAATCCACCATACCAAGGGCTATAGCCAGAGGACTAAACTGCCACTCAGTTAAAACATTATGAGCTGCAGAAATGAATCCAGCGCCATTATCTGAGCAAAAAAGAGAAAGAATCCAAATCATGCAGCAAGTCTTCTATAATCCAATAAGAAATCTATTGTAGATACTGGTTTGCTGGGAATCAGCTCGAGATGCACTGCTCTAATGGTGGCACACAAGTACAAACAGTAAAACCCACTAAATGGAAATGACACATGCAATCTCAAGATTTTACCAACAGAGGCACTGCATGGTCGATGTGAAAGGCCTTTAATAAATTACCCAATCTGGAGGCAGCAGCGGCATTACTTCAGCGGCAGCACAAGCATCATAGCGACAACAAATGACACAACTCAACTTGATGCCACAAATTAAGTAGCTTGCAACAATGTTTGAAGAACCAGGAGTTTCTGCTGAGTGACAGCTAGACAGCCTAGGCCTTCAACTCCCCGATGGAAGTGCTCCTCAAGTGTATCGCCGAAGTCGTGTACTAGGCTATCAAGCGATCTGCTAAAACCAACAGAAACTTAGCAGTTTGGTCTAATTCTGACCACTGAAGCCAGTGCTTCGCAAGTAGCAGACCATTATCATCAAAGAATGGCCGAAACTGAAGCAAGCAAGCTCGAGAAAGATGCTGGGTACACCTCTCCGCGTTGATATCACTAAGTTCTTCTCAGAAACATTCTTCTTGGACGATCCTGTAAAGTACATGCTGTACTGTTGCTGCCAGCTCTGTGCTCAACAAATCTCGCTATTTCCATCGGAGCAACCTCTTTGCTAATCCAAGAAACCCCAACCAATTTGACAGGCATGTCTATCACTGTCTGTCAGGGGGTGTAGTCATGACAACGCTCAATGAAACCTCCCTTAGTGCTTTGTCGGAAGGCGGCGTGCTCGTGATACTTGGAGAAGGCCACTTACCCTCACACTCCACTTAATCAGCCATAATGATCCCGACGACCACCGTTGTTGCCTAATGAATCTAGAATCTAGGCTTGCACCACGAGAAACAAGATTAGCTGTATATTGTCATGCCTAGGACAATGACGCTAACTTGCTGATAGACTGCAAAAAATACTCTAGCTGGATCTCACTGACCCTATTCGCAACAAAAGTCTTCCAGCAATGCGGTAGACTGTCTAGCTAGTTAGTGGTCATAAGCCTGTCCAGACATACATGTACATACCGTTTGCTCTTGAATTCCTCCATAATGAAACTCAACGATCGGGCCCCATCCAAAACAGCTTGAAGTTCTAATCTTGCCAATGTCTCCGTTTTCAGTGGTGCAACTTTCGTCTTTGCGAACACCAAATGACTCAACTTTCCAACCACGAAGTATTATACAGCAGCGGTATCCACGTTCCGATGTGTCCGCAAAGAGATACACTTAAATGCTGCCATTGGGAAGACCCAGCCAGCGAGAAAATAAAGAGATTGCAAGTACGGAATCTCTCCCCTCCATTGTGCTCCCTGAACCTGAAAATGCTGAATTGGTGAGTGTTCTGCAGGGGTGCGAGGTGCTCTTCATGGAGTCACGCTGAAATAGGTCGCGTTCTATTGAGCCGCGCTTAAGTGGGATCAACTTCCCGGCCCCCACGCTACACCATAGACATTACTATGCATGATGCTGTTTACTTACCCGGTACCCACGTGTTCGGTTTAATAAGGTAGCACAACAATCTCAAACACGTAGTGTAACTGTATCATTAGTTTACAATACTGAGAAGGCTTAATCGTTGCCTTTCTTTCATAAAAGGCTGGAGACTATGAAGGGAAGTGAAGAGTCTACATCTAAATGTTTAGGTTCCTCAGCAGAAAGAGTCTTTCAAACAATGTACCAATACTGGCTGCATGTGATTTCACGGGAACAACAAAGACAAATCCCTCGACCTCAATGATTCTAGTCATGACACAGTGTGGGGAACTTTTCTCCAACTGCCTGCTGGTGCTTTTGGTGAGTCCTGTCCGTCCAACACAGAATTGTAGCATATCCGTGGGCCTGGGTGACTGGCAGTGACTGCCAGTCAGTATACGGTGCCGGTAAAGTAAGGAAAAAGGGGAGTCTCCACCGCCATTAAGCACTGGTGCTACCGCACTGGTATTCCAAGCCAGAATCCTCATGTGATAAATCGACGCGCAGCTCTTTTGTGTGGTTTCTTTGTTCCATGATGGCGGTCAGTTTGTCGTTTCATCCTGTTGCACTGAACAGGGGATCGGGTGGCTATGAAAAACTGTAACAAACCAGACCGTGATAACCAGCTATCGGTTTTGTCATCTCTCTCCCCTCCCTCCCTAACTTTCTTGTTCTTCTGTACACGTGTTATGACCATTTTGTCCAACTGCAGTTTTCTGATTGTCTTAGACTAAATCCATAAGGTTTTAGTAGGCTGTCAGCCTTATTGGCTACGCACGCAGAGATTTTTTTTTGCATCTTGTCTCGTAGTTTGCTTATCTTCGACGAAGCCAAATGTTTTCGGCCGGAACTGGAAAAATTGCCTGCGATCGTCATAATTACCTCTTTGTATTTCAGACATTCTCAACTGTACAATTCTGAGTGTGAACCAATCATTTACTTTCAGTTAATTGTAACCAACGAGGAAAGCACGATCCTGACCGGGTTAGAGGTCTGACCGGGTTGTTACAATCACGACACCATCCCAACTCGCTGGTCATAAGAAAGAAGCACTGACTCTGAACCGGAAGAAAGGAAAATTCGATGCTTGGTTGTCAGTGCTCATTTCAGGGAGGTGCAGCCCAGCAACATTCACCAAGGCCAAATGCACAGCTCACCTTGAAGAATGAAAGTTTCCTTGACCTTACCCGCATAGTAGATCTATTAATTAATTGCAAGATGAAAGAGGGGAAGAACTCAGAAAACAGTGGGTCTAATGGTCTGTGTAAGCGCGAAGAGCTTTCTGGATGGATGAAGAGATAGTTATCCCAGATCCGTAAGTCAATAATGCCCAAGTCCCATTTGTTCACATATATTCCACAAGAGGTCAATATATGACATGTTATTGACCTCTTTAAGAGGTCAATATATGACATGTTATTGACCTCTTTAAGAGGTCAATATGCGGATTATTCATCGCTTTTTTTTAGAAATCAGAAACAAAGTACGACTGAGTAGAGCTCAACAGTACTCTGTTACACTTTGTCAACTTCGAACGAAAGAGAAGACTTTGAACGAAAGGAAAGAAATAGAAGGAAAAATCAGTGAAGAAAAAAATGCAGTCGAAGAGAGAGCTCGAACCGAGTCCGCTAGAGCGAAAGCCGTGCTCCTAACGACTGCGCCACTTGGGACTGCTTGCGAAGAGCCAGTGACAAGTGACACTTGCAACCTGCGTCGCACGGTTGCCGCGTGCTTTCTTTTGGTATCGAGCTATTCGAAAACGAGCTCTGGGGCGACCATTTAGCTAATCTATTGGGACTAGCCTCTCTTATGACCCTCAGTCTCAGAAATACCGGACAGCCGGTGACAACAGACTCTAAGGCGATTATTGCCCGCGTCGCACGGTTGCTGCGTGCTTTCTTTTGGTGGTGGGCTCTGCGTAAACGAGCGAGATGTTCTCGCTATATTGACCTCGGCTTCGCCTCGGTCAATATTCACCGGTATTGACTTAGCCTTGGGTAATCAATACGTACTTATTGTTGCAATGCTGTTGGCCATGGTGACTGTTACAGGTATTCTTCCAGTAACCACACTGTTACAATACTAGTAGCAACGCATTGCTACAATACTAAGCTTACTGGCAACACGTTGTTACAGTACTACTAGCAACATACTGTTACACCTCCACAAGCAGCACAATCAGGAGCATGCAACGGGTGCCCAATGTTGAGCAATTGAGCAAAGTTGACTGAAGTTAGGACAAAGATAAGCGCGTGAAGAGGGTTTCCCAGCACACCAGTCACAAGAAACGTTTCTCATGAGACGTCTCGCCAGAAATGCCTCTGGCTTCAACAGTCATAAGAACGACAAGGGAGAAAAGAAGGCTAGAGATACTTATACTATCACGCTGAGGGTGCGATTGCATGTTCGTGTCAAAACCATACAAGATGTGACAATGTGTTTCTCGAAGACTATGTCTTTACTGAAGTGTTCATGCTTGTAGATCTACATGTGTAAGTTGTTAGAGCTTTTGAGAACTATGGTTGTGGAGTTAGCCACAGTGATATATATATATAGTGTGTGTGTGTGTATGTGTGTGTGTGTGTGTGTGTGTGTGTGTGTGTGTGTGTGTGTGTGTGTGTGTGTGCGTGTATCAATGGGCGCACGAGTCGCGACAACTCGACGTCTCCCTTGGTTAACGGACTTAAACTGCAGATGCCACAACAGTCGCCAAAGAGGGAATTTCGGACGTGCTCTGTCACTGAGAAGGGGAAAATACTTCAAAAAGTCAAAGGTTGAAAAACGTAATTTTGAAAGCATTTTTTTGCCACGCGCTGTCAGTGGGTGGGCCATGCTAGTAAATATATAAATAAATATATATATATATATGTATATGTGCGTATGTGTGTAGTATTGACCATACGAGTAATGTTCTTAGGATGTCTCGTAAAATCCTTATTTAAGGCTCGTGTTAATGCTCAAGCCCTTGTTTAATATTTTTTCTTGGTCTTTTGAAACCAAGTTTGCAAAGAAAATTGATCAGACAGACCACACAAAGTCCAGCCTCACAGGCTGCATTCTGGCCTTCTACTCAAAAGACAATGGCTTACATGGCAGTGATGACTGCTGGGTAAGGTGGGCTTAAGTTTCCACCATGCCAACAAGGCAAACATGACACATGCCCCAACGGCTTGCATGCACCAGTGGCCTCTTACTGTACTGTCAACCACATTTACTTTTGGAAATATTTCTAAAGAAATGTTTTCAAATGTTGACATGTCATCTTGAAGAAATGTTTTACCTCAGATATTATTTGAACTATAACAATACTTGGAATTTAAGGTGAACTTTACTGCAGTGTGATGAGGAAGACAGTTCTGTATGCGTACTAAACTGTTGATTGCACTCACTTGTCAAATGGCTCTAATCACCAAATTAAATTTGATGTAATTTTGGATGCATGGGAATTAATAGTACCCTTGAGTTGCAACATGCAGCTACGCTTGTACCTGTATAGTGCCTAAGAATGTACATATATATATGTATATGTATATGAGAGCCATGCATGATATTATTGGAAAAGGGCTCTTGTATTACCAGGCCTACTGTTCAGTACAGTCAGCTGCATGCACCTGATATCTGAACCTAATATCTTGAAATTGGCCCCAGTGTGAACGTACGGCGATTTCATTCTTTGACTCTCCAAAGTTTGGTCACTCAGATATTTTATTTTTAGTTGGTTAGTTTTTTTTATTTTTATTTTACTAGCATTGTTATGGTCCTTCAGTACACATGCCCTAAAATTAAAATTAGTGAAAGCAAGATATGTAAGAAAACTTAAATAAAAATGAAGTGCTGCGGTGCCGCGGGGTCACTACGCTGTTCTTACTTCATTACAGCATTCATATAAAAAATTGGCAGGCTCCCTGAACTAGTGCCCAAATTGAATGGTAAAGCTGCAAGAAATTTAACATGACATAATACATCGGCATGGCAACAGGATTAATGTTATGCTAGCAGCAGGTGGTTGTCGATGACAAGTACATGCATGCATTCAAACATGTCAGGATTTCTGTTGTGCTGTGATGGAGGTGTAATGGTAGTCTAGTACTGCCAGGCTAAATGAATATACCAACAGTGCATGGACTTGTTTGTATTGCCTGGTAGTTGATAATTATTCAGAGACCACTTTTGCTCCATGCATGGTCCACATGCACTGCAATGTAACGTGGGAACATGCGTGGATGTACATGGACATCTGCGCATACGCATTCTTAGTCAATCTTCTACTCCATACTACTGTAGTTGCACCATGCTCTTTATACACTCATTTTAATATTTTCTTAAGAGAAAATGAAGATGATAACAAAGAAGTAGGAGAAGAAGAAGAAGAAGAAGAAAAAGAAAAAGTAGAAGAAGAAGAAGGAAGCAGAAGTAGCTGCCAGTGAATAATCAGACTCTCTGATTCAGAGTTATTTTTGCCTGAGAGGTGATTCCTCCTGTTGGGTGAATATCATTGGGACATTTTTCTCTGAATTGATTGTGAGACCCTTAGTCTCGATGTCTTCAGCGATGGTTTCTAATGAGTTCCTGACGGTTGAAAAAGCCACCATTGATTGAGAAGGTCCATCAGGTATCTTGTCACATATCCAGAGACTTTGTACATTGTATACTCCATATATTCAACTGCTCAAGACCAAGGCGGAAGGTGTTCATAGTCTAGTCTCCTAGAATACATTTACTACCAGTACTACTTCAGTTTCAGGGTCTGCAGGGAAATGTCAAAAAAACATTCCAGACTTTTTCCAGATCAGGACTATCATGAATACCGGTACAAGATTAATTTAAAACATCAACCCACATTCTCCAATACAGTTGAGCTCATCACTTACACAGCAAATATATTAATAATATAGTTAGTCAATACCAGACATGAGAATGACAGTAAGCAAAAGAATAAGAGAATAAGTGGAGATGCTCTTCAGTGAGTTTTAACAATGGCTACTCTCAGATTTTATGCAGTTGTTCCTTCTTTCTTTTGATGAAGGGCATTGTGAAAGTTAGCCAAAACAGCATTTACTTTGAAAGACAATCACACATTAATTATACAATCCATTACTGTATATTCTGATGGCTTAGTAACCAATTCCGCCTGCAACAACTTCAGATCACTCTTGCCTTCAGGAGGGCATTGGACTTTGCCACCAACATCATCTGCCCTTTGGCCTCAGCCTCTTCAGCCAACTCAGCAGCAGATTTGGTGAGGTCCGATACAGTGCCCCTCCATATGCTTCTTTTTTGCCCTCAAGTAGTCAAGTTCTGTAACAAGTGAGGCTTTTTGCTTAAAGAAACGCTTTGCTGCTGCTTCTTTTTTCCTCCTCTAAATGGTGTTGGTAAGATTGATATGCACCCTTAGCAGACAGCAACAACTCTCTTGTTAGAGGCACACCGAGAACACCACCAACATGGCTGAGGTGGTCCTTCACTCTTCTCTTCGCAACCACTTCCTGCCCTGAAAGGTGCACCAAGGACCATAGTCTCCCTGTTGACTGAGAAACCACGCTCCACTGATGCTTGCCCATGCAAAAGTAACAGCAGCTTCTGGGTGACTCCCCACAAGTCTGAAAAAGGAGACCTGTTTGTGAGCTGGACATAATACAACTATGCCAACCTCAAAAGCTCGAAACTCATCATCGGCTGCAGCTTCAATGCAAAAGCTGCGGAATTGCTGGAGGACGTGACATCACAGCTGTCCGCTAACACGATGTGAGCATCTTCCAGGATGCTCAGGCAGGATCTCAGGTGCACTCATCTCTGGTTGACACATCACAAAGCAACACTGGATTAAGACATACCATGTGCCGCAACAAGCTATAACGTAGCGGGGACTTCAGCAAAAACTTCTCAACAAGTACCATCAGCAATTGTTTGGTGTCACAACGAATGCTGAGGGCTTCGTGATCACTGAACTTCTTGGATCACTTCAGTTCTCGCCACTGCTTCTCCGCACAAAAGCCAAGGTCCACTGTGGTGTCTTTGTGAATTATAGATGTACGGATATCGAGTTGCAATACCTTTTATGCAGTCGTGAGCGCCTCCATGACATCGGGCTTAACAAAGCGGTCCAGAAGACCTCTAATGAGATTCACTGGCAGGTCACCAGCAATAAAGGGCAGCATTGACACGTCCGCCTGGTATTTCCGTAGACAGCATTCGACTTGCTTGGCGACTGACTTGAACACCTCTACCTCGACAGGAAAATGTGGATCCCACACACAACGTTGGACAGTCTCATATGACTTGTTAGATGGCTTTGGAAGAGTACCGAGACGAACAGCAGCAACATGTTGCTTCACAGCTGGCCAAACTTATATGTAACGGTCAGCAACATCAACGTTTTCAACCCAACGGTGTGAGCAAAAACGTTTGAGAAATATCACAGAAGACGACAATGATGAAAATTCTTCTCTCCTAGCTGGTGAGTCCTTGAAAATAAGATAGTATAAGGAGGAAAAGCAGCACCCAGGCCCTGTTTCGTTTGAAGGACACCAGCTCGAAAAGCATTGTCCATGATTTGCAGACCACACGAACCAATGTGGAGAAGTCGGTGCATGGTGAGTCTAGGCCTCTAATAGGCTCTAGCTCCGGACTGTTGTAAAAGTCTTCCAATTCTGTCCCCAGGGAAATCCGCGATTCCACGGATGCCGGAGAAATCGCGGAATCATAGAATTTCCGCGGAATCCGTGGAATCGCCCAAACCTTCCGTGGAATTAATCGCCCCAAACCGCCGCAGAATCACGAAAACTGTCACAGAATCGCCCAAAACCGCCGCGGAATCCATGTATTTGGCTGTTTAAGTGTACTTTTTAACCACCGTCGTAAATGGGTATCAAAAATACTACACCATTGGAACTCAACCGAGTAGTAGTAGACAACAGTACTATACGCGGGTGACACGCAAATTCGTGAAGCGTCCCATATTTTTTTAGGGTCTTAAAAATAATTGGGGAGGCTTCACCTACTTCGGTAGGACCATGTCTGTGGTGCCGGGTAAGGCCGTGCAAACGCCCTCGATTAGCAAAATTGTGCTATTTGGCCAATGCACGTAAAAAATATAGTTGCTTTACCTTACGCTGTAGCCACTGAAGCAAGCAAATACCATCCTCCTCTTGTGCATTACACATTGTACATCTGTACACATGTCACTAGCAATACATGTATCAACTACGTACTGTAAGATTCATTTCGATGGAGTGTGGAAAATTTTATCCACGGAATTTTCCGGGGAAAAATGGAAAACTTCCGCAGAAAGTGGATTTGCTCCGCAGAATTCTGTGCAGATATTCGGACTTTTTCCGCGGATTTCCCTGGGAACAGCCAACTGACATTTGGTCTATCCATCGATAGCTGCAGGATGTCTTGCTTTCCGATCTCCTCGCAGGACTGGCTTAGCTTTTCGTGGAGAATATCAGCGCAAGCATGACCAAGAAACTTTGACGAGAAGTAACGAGTGGGCACACGATCAGCGTCCCAAAGCCGGACGGGAATGTCCATCTACTTCGACTGTAGCTCGTGATTTACTATAGTAGGCTTTCGTCGAACAGTACGACGTACTCACCAGCATTTCTAATTTTCGCTGTCACAATAAGGGACCACGACAGGAAAATATTAAAGACATTCCTTGGTTGTTTGTGGTGGCTTTGAAAAAAGCCAGTACATAGAGGACACATTTACTTGCTCGATGTATACTTTGTGACGGCCTTCGAGCCCTCGCTTACTGAGTGTTTCACCAGCTCTCCGGGAAGAAGCAATCGAACCGCTGTTTGAATCTGCCGGGACGTGATCGTTGACCGTTTGTTGTAGTGGGCCAAACGGCTCGCTTCGGCGGCAATGCGCTCGAAGATATCGTTGACGAAGCTGTTCATGATAGACATGGCCTTGCTAGAAACACCAGTGTCCGGATGAACTTGCTTCAGAACCTTGTAGATGTAGATGGAGTAAGTCTCACGACGACGACGACGGCGCTTCTTCTTGTCGACATCCTGGATGGTTTTCTTGGCTTTGCCAGAAGAGGCAGTCTTAGCCACGACCTTGGGAGCCATGATCAGTGATATCAGAAGCGAAAGCGAAACTTGAATTTCATGCCGAGTCAAGCGCCGTCGGCAGGCTTTTATGTGTTGGGCTTCGTGACTCAAGGACGGGTTTTTCTATCGCGTATACTAGGCGCGGACCTTGGAAGACGCGGTGCTTGAAACGTTAAAGCTAGCGAAATAATTTTTGGTATGTGCGCCGATGGACTATCGTACACGAATATGCATATACACTACTACCTGCGCTGGGCGTATGGATGACAAAAAAAGACTTGGAGCTGTCTTCACCGCGGCAAGCATTTCACACGCAATGAGCGAGAGGCAATTTGTACCATTGGCAAGCATAAAAACGGCAAAACGAAACAGTACAATGACAGAGAAACAGCTAACAGACACCGGCTTACCGGAGGCGGTCAAATATCGACAAAAGATTATAAAGAAAGATACTGCTGAACTCGTCTCCAAAGCGTCGGTTTGATACACTTCGAAACATAACGGCTGGAGACCGAAATGCTCTTTGTACCTACGACTGATGACTAACGTAGATTCAAAGCTTACTGCGGTAAAATATGAGGTGACCGTCAAGCAAACAGGTCACTTGCCTCCAGTTTGGGAGTCAATATTGACAGCCAGGTCTCAGACTCTTTGACTGTTCCACATCGATTTTGTCTGAAATACTTGATCCCCGCTTGCACACACAACGTGTTTCTAGGTACTAGTGTTTGCTTCAAATTGGTTGGTTTGATGTCGATGCATAGGCAGGTTAGTTGTTCTCAGCAACATTTTCGGTAAAAGCGTTCTACTAAAGCATTCGGTCTGGGCCTGAAGCTGTGCAGGGTTTTATTCAAGGCGAGACAGACCCCAGCAAACCGATCTACTACAAAGTAGTACTTAAGCTTGAGTCTTTTGAATGTACCACAAGCTGTTCAAATTGTTGTTCGAGTCTTTCTGTCACGAACTTTTCACATTTGTGGAACTGATTCTGCATTTCACAGTGGGAACAGCTTAGCTTTTTTAACTCATCGTGCTATTATTATACACTAGCATAGTTACCCGTGCTTTGCACGGATCATTGAATGTGGATCGTGCACATGATAAATATTATGCACGTGTG
>JAOWAW010056343.1:5564-16906 GCA_028565695.1 Nicola tetela | reverse complement strand
AGGAGGAAGCAGAAGAAACAGACAGAAGAGACTGAGGAAGGTGGTTCCAAAGAGCAATAGCAGAAGGGAGAAAAGACAGCAGGCGACGAGATGAATTAAAAAAAAAAAATTTCGACCTAATTACCGGTATAAGGATTTTGAAGTTACCACAAGGGATGAGACAAATAGCTTGACAATTTTATCGAATATTCTAAAGCTTATCAAACCAATTAGTCGAATATAGTCTATTCAGGTGAAGAATTTAAGTTATTAGTTGTACTGGATATACTTGTATGCTAGTGAATTATGCGTACATGTACATGTACGTGCATCTGAATAAGTATGCATGTATTACTTTGCATTGAGGACAAATTAAATTGACACCTTCAAAATGAAACAGCACAAATTAATAGCTAGAGCAGTGCGTTGATCAACAGAGACTGTCCCTAAACCAACAGCAGAATGCAACAGTACTACTAGTGTTTTTCGTAGATAGCGTGAATATCTGGGACTGACGGCCATGTTAGTATAGGCTTTCGGATCTGGTCAGGTAGTGCATGCGTGTTCAGTGTCTTGGCAGATCATCTTCCGGAGGCTCATATCATTACACTTTATTTCAATGACATGTACTTAGAAAACACTTGACTGCAGTTCCCTTACTAGCTATGAACAGAGCTTGCATGGAGAAATTATATAATATAATTTCTTCATGCAAGCAGGTAAGGAAACTATATAAATACGATAAATGTAACTTTTTATCAGCCCTGTTTGAATATTTGATATTTGATAATGTTTTCAAATATTCTAATCCGGGGCCCAATGAATAATCATTCAAATATTCGACATATTCATTTCATCTCTAGCTATCTACTACCAGTAGATCCGCCATGCATGGAAGAAATTTAACTCACTCATTTGGATGCCGGTCCAGCAAGGGCATTTCGACCTGTATCTACTGCACAGGTTTTCTTCACCATCCTATGATTTTTTGATCAGTCTTCCTGGGTTTTATGAAGGAGTATCTCAAGTTCTCCCAGGGTGACATGCCTTTCAAAGAAGTTACCTGTACAGGCCCAAGTATCTTACTTTTTCAAGTTGTTTGGCATAGCTAGGGTTACTATGATGTACATGTAGATTGACTAGTAGACTATCATGAGTGGAAGAACTACTATGTACACATAGAATAGTAGTTGCTCATATTGCCAGACTTGCTGCCATTTGGCCCTATCAAAACATTACTGTCTCAGGCTGGTCCCATTTAACACAAGTTCTGTACATATCAGTGTGCCTAGAAAATTACGAGAAGGGGTCGGGAGGCACTCCAAGCAAGCTGGTGCTTACAATATACCAAAACAAGTTGTATAGTTAGAAGAGAGGGTATCACTGGACACTGGTGCTGAGGCTGGTGAGAAAGACCAAAGAAAAAAACATTTGATTTTTTCTTCATTCTTTCTCACCAGCCTTGCCAGTGTCCAGTGACATTCTCTCTTCTAATTCTTCTTCTTCCTGGCGTTATCTCCTTCTAAATTGTATAGTTATCTAATAGCTGAGAGTTAAGAACTTAAATCCCTGGCTATAGTGCAATCAAATTTAGAAATATGCTGCCCTTCTGTTGTATTGCATTGTACTTGTGTTGATTGCTTGAGCATTGCCCAGTAACAACATGCCATTAAGGGCTTTTTCTCTGAAAAATTTCACAGTGAAAACCTGAAGGTATCAATAAGTGAAAAGTGGAACTTGGGGGAATTAGAAAGACTGCAAAAAGCAGAATGGGAGGTCCAGTATACATATTTATATAATATTATGATCCAGTCAGGGACAAGTTAGACCCAGTTAAACCAAGACAAACTAAGTTATTACTTTACGGAAGGGAACTTCAAGTGTAGAATTTCTGACCTTAGAACTTGCCCTGGCATTTTGGCAATTTAAGCTTCAGTTTACAATTACAGATACAGAACTTGAACCGGTGTGTTAAATTTTTTGATGCCGTACATTTAGCCATTTCCCAAATCCGCCCAATTTTCTCCATGATCTGCTTTTTGCACTGCTCACAAAATCACAAAAAATATGCTCCTTTTTCTGCTAAAAAATCTAAATTCTCCCATTTTGCTGGTCATTTTAAAATACTGTAAAACTACAATTTTTTTCATGATTGTGCACACCAGTGACGCGTGGGTACCACGCCTAGCGCATGGGCTGGTAGCGGCCATGCCTGACTACTGGTCAATGCACGTCAAATATGTACTGAGTATGTAGTATTCGATCACTTTGCCTTTTACTATCGCTACATGTATCATGTGATTTGGGCCACTACAAAAAAAACTCGAAGTCAGAAACATGAGAAGACAAAGTGCATGTAGATCCACATGTATGAAAAAGGAGTTCATTGATTTTTACAACCTAGTGAAACATTGTAGCGACCGCAATACAGTGTTTAACAGGTCACGTATTTTCACACCCATCCAATCACCCATCCCACTGCTCTGCTACAAAGTAAACGGGCCCACATTACCACACTGTCGCTAGTGTTCACATTGTGGTTCCTTACACGACAGTTTTTCTTTAACAGGAAAGTTATAGTTCCCCCTACACACTTCTTCCAGAGTTACAGTTGCTCACATCACTGTGGAACGCCCTAACACTCGAGATCTCACCACTGCTTCGCCCTGCCGCTCCTTGGCCACCATCTTCGCCTCTAGCTCTGCCGTACGCTTTGCCACCTAAGTCCAGCGCTTCACAAAATAAAATGTGACGTGACTACAGAGTTCCTGACATCTTGCATTAACTCTGCCTGCCGCCTCCGCACCGTAGCAATGGTCGCGGCTGCCGGCTTTGACCAATATTGGTGCTCAGCAAGCTGATCCGCCCCCGCGGACTGGCGAGGGAAAAAGAGGCTAAAAAAAAGACTATGCCAGCTGCTTGGCGCTGTGATATGAGCGGTTCGTCTATCAACTGTGTCCATTGCTAGCGAGGTGTGTGCTGTGCAAGACCGTCATCTACTTTCTTCTTCGTCCTTCGTTGTCTGCGTGCTCTATCAGAAAAAATGTCTTTCTCAGAAGAGGAGCTTGACGACTTCAGAAAGCAGTTCGATGTGGTAAGTGCAGAAGTGAGCGGCGGAGCGGTTTGCAAGTGAGCACGTGGAGAGTTTAAGCGTTGCTTTGCTCTTCTGCAGTTCGACCAGGATAGGAATGGACACATCACAGCTCAGGAGGTGGTCAATGTCTTCAAAGCTCTCGGAGAAGCTGTGCCCGGATATCGTGTGCGCGAGCTCATTGCTGAGGTTGACAAGGACATGAACGGAATGGTGGAGTTCGACGAGTTTTTGACGGTATGTACCGATATCTCGGCTCGCCTTGTTTTTATCCTTTATTGCATTATGCGCCATATATACGGTACGTCCTTAGATTTTCACCTCAAATAACGCTCGCCCATGGCATGATAGCGTACGTGTTCCTGGATGTGTCGCGTTACTTTGTTGGCCGTTGTGACTGCCAACTGCTTGGCCGTCTTCGTGTCTGCGGCTTTTTGATACTCTTCGACTGAAATAAAATATGTGTGAAATTGAAAAGGACCAAAAGCGTGTAGGCGGTACAGAGGATTATGTACATGTAGCTTGACATGTATCAGCTCCTTGTCGTTTTGTCATCAATCGGTTGCGGACTCGGAGCAGGAGAGCCTAGCTGAGCAAGCGTCGTGCGAACGCCATGTGCTGGGGACAGAAGAAGAATGGGTATTCCCTGCCGGACATTGGGTGTCTGGATGTCAATCAAGACAAATGCTTCCGCTTCAAGTCCGTGTTTAAGACACAACTTGTTATGATGCCGGTCTGTTTTGCAGGCCTCCATTGATTCAGCATGGGTAGGAAAAGGATTCAACGTGTCTGCTTGTCGTTTGCTCGTAATCGAAGCGTTATACCAACGTGTTGGTGGTGATAGCGCTCGATTTGCTTCTCTGCCGGGACTCTTTTGTTCCCAAAGCCGGCTGCTGGGACAAGAAGCTTTCCTGGCTTCTCCTCTCAGAGTCAATCTAGTGATGTTGACAGGCGACAATCCGATCGAAGAAAAATCGCTGTTAGCGGCAGGCTCCCGGCTTTCTTTACTGAAATCTGTACATAGTGTAAACACGTGTACTCACCTGTTGTGGCGCAGGGAAAGCAGCGATCGTTTCGTCGTTTCGTTGTTATACTGTCAAAAACGGTATGGCGGGGCATGCTCGCTCTTCATTTCCCCAGCAAGTGTGCCCGCCAGGCAAACGCGCTACGCTGACGTTGCCTAGCGCCTACGGTGCAGGTAATGAAAGGGGAGAGTCCAACGAAAAAAGAGGGAGCTTGAGTAAAGCCTCGCTGCTATCACACAACGGTTTATTCTCCTGAGTGCCGCCGGTCGGAAAGGATAGATTGAGGATAGTGAGCTGGCCGTGTAACTCCTGGCAGTAGTATGAGCCCGTGAGTACAAAAAAAAAATGAAGCAGAAGAAATTCAACGGCTGAGGTTTTCCAGGCAGCCAGCCTGGGGAGAGCGGATGCGGGCTCACTCGGCTGACGATGATTGAACTAGCGATCAGTTGAATTATTTTCCGGAAAGTGTTGGACATTTGTTGCTCGACGAACAGGCGAGATAGAGCGCTTTGGAGCTGCTGGTATTCGTTCGCTTACTCCTGACCGTTTGCCTGCGAAAGCGAGGAGTGGGCGTGACGCTCTGTCCATTATCTGAGTGTGCTGGGACAGGCGCCGACCGTGAATTTCACGTTGAGTTGAAACTGGGACAGCTACAGCTGTTCCTGTCTGCGTTGGCTTGAGTCACACTAAAAAACGACTTCACCCGCCAATATGCCCCACCATGATGCAAAGAAAAATTTCTTCACAGTACATTGGCCTTTCTGAGTAGTAGTAAAACAAAAAGAAGAATGATTTTAATTTATCATCAATAAAAACAACATGCGAATTATGGCTCTAGCAGAATCATTGGCCTCTTTTCCTCACTCTTGCACCCACACACTAACTCACACTCTCATCTCTCTCCCTTTCTCTTTCTGTCCCATCCTATCTTTCACGCCTCTTAACTCTCTCTCTCTCTCTCTCTCTCTCTCTCTCACCCCCTCTGTCTCACCTCTCTCTCACACTCTCACTCTCTCACTCACTCCCCCCTCTCTCCCATTCTACTTCTCTGCTCTCTCGTATTCTTGTTCTCTAAGTTCTTGTTAACACACAAATTTGTTGTGGGCTACCATTGTGAGAAACAACTCCTACCGGTTCAAGTTATTTTCTTAGTACCGTTTTCACATGTTTAGGTATAGAAGGTGTGTCTGCCCTTGTCAGCCAGGTGTAGGCATGGAAGATGGGTATCACCTTATTGTTTATATATATGGAGGATGGTTCTTCACTTGTCACTCTAACCTGTCGGTATGGAGCTGGATAGATCCCACCCTTGTCACTCTTGTAGGTATGGAGGGTGGATCTCCCCTTGTCACACCTGTAGGTATGGAGGAGGATGGATCTCCCATTGTCACTCTTGTAGGTATGGAGGATGGAACTCCTATTGTCACTCCTGTATGTATAAAGGATGGATCTCCCGTTGTCACTCCTGTAGGTATGGAGAATGGATCTCCCCAAGGCATTCTTGTAGGTATGAAGGATGGATCTCCCTGTGTCACTCCTGTAGGTATGGAGGATGCAGCGTTGCCAACCACAAAGTTTCTGATTACAGTGAATAGCAGGGATGCAATTTGTGGATTTTCCTTCACATTTGAGTACAACCGGATTTTGTTACAATAGACTGCAGTTTTTGTAAATCTTCATGATAGACTTAATTGTGATGTGTTGAGGCTAAGTCATGCATGCACATAGATGTAGACTATGCAGCTGGTTACAATTTCACAGTTGGTATCTTCATGCATGCATGGCCATTGCATAACAATGCCGGTCCTACCACTGAGAGTACAGAAAGGAAGCAAAAATGAATATCACTGCGCCATGCAAGTGCCTTTCAATCACTGACTTTCTGTGACAACTGCAGACTTTTTTCGCACAAATTGCCCAAATTTCCGGAGAGATTGGCAGCACTGAGGATGGGTCTCCCATTGTCACGTGTGTAGGTATGGAGACATCAACAGCAATTTTGGACATATCACTGGAAACAAGTCCAGTACTGGTACACTTTGATCACCGTGTTGATCAGCCAAGCACAGCTAGCTCTGTAGCCAGTGTAGAGTCTACTTGTACTACATACAGTGATACCTATCCTTACTGCCATGCACCTGCGGAGAATTAAGGCCACTTCTTCATAGTCCCTTTTGTGCACTACTACATACAATGAAACCTGAGAATCAAAGCCACTTTTGTCCAATCCCTTGGGCGGCCATATTTCTCCGGTTTCACTATATGACGTAATGGCTACATGGGTACCATATTTTCCAGCCTTTTAGCCACACCCGCCACCATGCATGACAAAATCCGCACATAAGTGGTGTGCCTGTCTATTTCCACTATTTTGCTGGTGGTTGAATTGCCAGATGTAAGACAATTTAAGGACATGTTTTTTTTGTTGGAGTAAAGTTCCACAATCAAAACATCTGCTTCAGTGGTTTCTCGTCAACAGAGGCTGAAGTCAAAGATTGATCAAGAAAGTGTTGTACCATATTCTTTCATGTATACACCCACCCATGTATAATCTCACCAGCCAATGTTGCTGAAAGCATCTCGGGTGACAGCATCAGTGCTTCCGCTGATGAATCTTGTGATGTTAATTCAAATGCTGAAAGTGGTGATGTTTCATCATAAGTTTTACTTTTAGTGTAAGTTGCAAATATGAGTCGTCGTAAATAGCGACAATTTTTTATCAGAGATGTTTAGCATGGCATCGAAGAATCAATTTCAACATTACATGGGCCATGTGATGTTGAATCCCAGCATTACAATGCTATAAGGTCCGATTTCTCATTTGAATGTAACGTAGCAGACCAATGTGCAGTGCTTGTATCAACAGAGGAGCCCAGTGAACTTGTCTATGCCATCTTCTTTACATGGCATTC
Source organism: Nicola tetela (assembly GCA_028565695.1). Lineage (NCBI taxonomy): Eukaryota > Metazoa > Porifera > Calcarea > Clathrinida > Clathrinidae > Nicola > Nicola tetela. The sequence continues at coordinate 9,899 of JAOWAW010056343.1, read as the reverse complement.
ACCTTCCGTTGAGCACAGTGCTAAACCTCCGAACACTCTTCTGTGGGTTGTGATATTTGGTGACTGCTAATTATGGTTTGACGAAGGGAACAACTTTATGTACTCACATGCTAATTATTTGGGGAACGGGAACAAAATTGTAGTTTGATATTTCAAACGAACGTTTGGACATAAGACAGTGTTAGGAGGAATAGGTAGCTTTGCAAACACTACTCTTCCGTATGTTGTGTGCTTCTCTGGCTCAGTGTTTGGTTTTCTCTCATCGATGTTCTTCCTTGTTCAGATGATGCTAAAGGTGCGTGAAGGAAAGACCAAGTTTGGACTCGCTGATGCTTCAGCCAAGGCGAAGAACCTGGTGAAGCTTGAGGGTGCTTCAGCAGCATCAGCTGCCGGAACGACGCACTCCTTTTCTGAGGAGGAGAAGCTGTCCTTTTGTGACTGGATCAACTACACACTGAAAGATGATGAGGACCTTGCTAAGACATTGCCAATTGATCCTCAGGGCATGGCTCTCTTTGATGCTGTTCACGATGGAATGTTGTTGTGGTAAGGGCCAACATTTTGCTCATTGTTGATCTTCTTCACTAGTGCAGATGACATTCTGTTTGGAGCTTGGAAAATTCCTCTCTTTTTTTAGAATTATCTGTAGTATCTGTTGCCTGAAGAGAGCTGCCAATACTATAGAGCCATGCATTTTTTTCTGATGCAGGTCTATGGTTTGATTGGCTTATAGCATATATTCATTGGTGTCTCTCACACACTCTCTATGTATGTATTACCAGCAAACTGATCAACTCAGCTGTACCAGACACAATTGATGAGCGTGCCATCAACAAGAAGAAGCTTAACATGTACACAATTCATGAAAATCAGACCCTCGTCCTCAACTCTGCATCTGCAATCGGTTGTAGTGTTGTCAACATCGGTGCTGAGGACTTGGTTGCAGGAAAACCCCACTTAGTTCTTGGTCTCACTTGGCAAATCATTCGAGTAAGTGTCTTAAGAGAAAGTTCCACCTTGTGATTTTGTCCTTGTGTGTGGAGTATAAGTTTCTTTGCACCCCTTGTTGATTGCTGGTGATAGGATGCTACATGTTGTCGAAGTACTCTTTGTTTTATTAAAGAAATGTCCCAGTCACCCACCTCGGATACTCAGGTTGTTTAAGGTCAGTGCAGCCAATCCCCGAGCTGCCTATACCTTGTGTACATACACGTGCATGCATTGACATCTACATAGACACGTATGTCTAAATGTTAAATGTAGTACACTGCATTGCCACCTGCATCTGTTCAGTGCAAGCCTTGCTATCCGGACCCAAATATTCTCCTCATCGAAGACATGCCAGAAGCTGAAATATTGAAGAAGAATACTGATAGACGGTTAATTAGCTCTTTGTACATGGCGGATTGATGTTCTCTTGGCCTAGGGAGGCTCACTCTTTTGGACAAAGCACTGCCTTTATGCTCGTTCTCCATCATTGTTCACTGGTCTTCATCAATAAAGAAGCCGGCCACTGCCTTGAAGAAGCAAGTGTTTGTGCACTCCATTGGACTTGCGCTCATTATCTATGCTCTCTCTTACAAAGTGATCATAGGTAGGAAGGGTCAGTGTGGACAGAGTTTGTTCTGGTTGTTTGATATGCTCCCGGGAGCTTGTTGATACTCGTGTCATAGTTTTGTGTGCGTGCATGCGTGCATCACAGTTGTCTAGAGTGTTTTGCTTTTGGCGTTCGTTTTGACAACTGTGTTCACAGTCTATCTTTGTTCAGAACAGTTAGATTATTACCCTGAGGTGTGGCAAAAAACAAGACGCCTTCCTGACAGCGCAAAATGTTGTGAAAAATAATTTAATCTTGAAATTTCACCTTATTATGATCTTCATGTTGGCCATGAAAGCTGATTTCCGGAAACCTAAACACAGGAGCAGCTTCATGGGACTTGTTTTTCCTAATACAGCCGCGCAAGCCTGTCAAGGATTAGACTTCTGAATAGGGTGAATCTTTTTCAACGTGCCCCACAGCTAGGTGAAGTGAGGGATGTTTTGGCAATTTAGGGCGTATTATGGAGCTTTTAGAGTTATTGGAAGATCAACAGGGTTTCAAGGAAAACAGAAGTCTGGCCCATTTTGTACCCCTGCTGGCCTAATACCAAGCAAGATTTAGGTAGAATTCTCCAAGGGCAAATTTTCCAGAAAAAGTTTGAAAATACCTTGTTTTTCATCTTATTTTGTTGGATTTCTCCACTGTTTTCTATTGTTTGCCAAGAACCTTTCTCAGGGTACTACTCCCCATCATATCTTTGCTACCAAGATCCATTTTGGGGCAAACAATTGCTCAACCCTGAGCTAGTAGGAAGTAGTTCCTAATGGCCTACACTGACCTTAAACGGCTGTAGTATGTCTGGATTGTGGTAAAACAAATAGGCACACAAGGTCATGTGGAGATGTGGGGCATACAGTGTTATACTAATAAAGAAACAATATTTAAGACTATGTGTGTGCAAGCTACAGGCCAACAGACCTGTATTACAAGTATGCAAACAAGAAGAAAGGCATAATTACAGGTAGATAAAGAGAGCCTACTGTATGAATGAAAAGAAAAAGTGACACCTCTAGCAGGCCTTGTCACAAAGAAATAGGAACAGGGAGAAGTGGCGGTGTTGTCCAGGATGGTTCAGAGCAGGAGGAGAAAATTGTATAGGAGCAAAGGGTCGCAGTTTGGGATAGGTTAGTGCGCAAAGATTTGGGACGGGTTGTAGATTTAGGTGGGAGGATTGAGGTAAGATTAGCGAAGTTTGTGTGGGAAAGGAAGTCACAGGAGTCAATCTCTAATGTGATGAGTTTGGGGTGGTAAGAGGCATCTTTGAGGTTATTTAGGGGGAGGGGGTTAGACTAATTCCACAAATGAATACTCATTTCATTTGAATGTGACCAAATGGAGCGGCTATGCACATGCATACATTTTGTGCACGAGCCTAACCCGAACCCTATCCCTAACACTACTAACCCCAGCCCTAACCCTAACCCGAACCCAAGCCCATCAGTTACTATAGGATATGGTAGTCCGCATTCAAACGAAACAAGCGTTCATTTGCAGTAGTGTTGTGTGTGTGTGTGGGGGGGGGGGGGGGTATAGCAGTCGGATTTGTGTGCATAGGCGGAAGGTATGTTAGATTTGAAAGGGATAGTCAGTTCAATAAGCAGAAGTTGTTTGTGTGGGAAAATCATTAGGATGTCAGGTTGCAAGGGTATGGTAAGAATGTCCGGCGGGATGGTGGAAGCAGAGAGGGACAGATGATCAGGGAGGTCAGCGTAAATTTGTGGAGGTTTTTGATATCGTGATAAGCTGATTTGAGGGAAAGTACTAGGTGTTTCTGGACTCAACCGTGGCACCAGGTGTAACAGCCTTGTTGGAGGAAGACCGGGGAGGGGGTGGCTTAGAATGTGGTGAAAAGCTTGTTGATTTCGACAGTGGGAAGATGGGCATTTGTGCATGCATTTTAGTACGGCAAGACTGGGTAGGCAATCTATAGAGGTACAAAGAATGAAAACGTTAGACCTTTGAGGAGGGAATGGAATAAGATTTTTATGCAGCGTTTGTGTTTTCAAGATGGGTGGTTATAAAAGATTCTTGGACTACAAGGGGTTTGACTTGGTAGAAGGAGAGAATATTTTCATGGAGTTTTGTTTAATTTCTGTTTTAATTTGTGGTGGGTGGGAGCAGGCTGGGTGGCTTTTCTGGGTTAATGGGAGTTTTGGGCAATGAGAAGAAAGACTATTTCATTACAGACAGACAGGGTAAAAGATATGGATAAGGGAGAGCAGGTATTGACTTCAATGAGTACCCATGGGGTTGGGGGAAAGGGATAGTGCTGCAACAGAGAAGACATGGTATTCAAGGTAAAAAGAAGAAATGATGGGGACGTTTAGGGAGAGTGGGTTGTGTAAGATAGTAGTAGTAGCACAACAAGGTAGTGAAAGCCAGGAATTAAGGAATTTTCTTGAGAGAGCGTCGAGAGTGGTTGGGATTTGTTAAGCCAGAGTCAATCAGGCTGTAGGGACTGGAGAGGTGTTCCTAGACATTAATGGGTGTGTGGGTGTGTGTGTGTGTGTGTGTGTGTGTGTGTGTGTGTGTGTTGTGGGGGCCATGATTACAGCGGCCATAATCCTCACCCCCAATTACACGTAGTTTGTATACAGAGTACCCTACTGAGTGCCTACCTTTTCTATTGGCAACTGCCGTGGGGTGTCACACGCTGTGTCACACCCCAGGACCAGAAAACAATTTTGGGACATTTCTTGCAAGAGTTTGCATTGGGACTAACTAAGTCATGACGC
>JAOWAW010055788.1:0-16933 GCA_028565695.1 Nicola tetela | reverse complement strand
GAATCACCTTGAGGTGCATAGTGTATTGGAATCACCTTGAGGTGCATAGCGTATTGGAATCACCTTGAGGTGCATAGTGTATTGGAATCACCTTGAGGTGCATAGTGTATTGGAATCACCTTGAGGTGCATAGCCTATTGGAATCACCTTGCGTGTTGCAGTTTCTAATATTCAAGCAGTGACCCATAGTAGTTCTGTGTGCTGGTGGAGTTGGTGGTATGTGCCTGTATATGTAAGAGCATGTATGTGTGCATGTGTGCATGTGTGTGTGTGTGCGCGCGCACATGCATGCGCGCACACGCACACACGTTTGCACAATTTATATTCTTTTCACAGCCTTTTCTAGATTCTATCTCTTGGCTTCTGCGTCTACCCCAAGCATTAATGCTACACTCCCCTAGATTTGCCAGTTGTTAAAACTTCATCATGTGAATGCCCTACCATTTTCTTCATGTTTTAGTGTTCAAGGGCACTACATAGAAGGCTCACTTATCGATTTTCAGAAAGATTGGGGGAGATCTTCAACCCAAAATGGCTGCCTAACTTAAAAAAGTGTCCTTTGTCTTACTTTTACTGTATTGCTGTCCTTCATTCCAATAAGCTGAAATTTGGCAGGTACCTTTCAGAGGCTCTAAACCACAAAGTGTACTCCAGATCTTTTTAATTTTGGTTCTGTTTTTAAGTTTTGGTCCATGTTTCCAGGTTAAAGAGTCTTTAAGGAAGAATGGACAAAATAGGCCATAACTTAAAAATGGAACAAAATTTTAAAAATCTGGAGTGCCGTTTTGTGGTTTACAGTCTCTACAAGCCAAACTTCAGCTTGATTGAATAAAGGACAGCAACACAGTAAATTTAAGAAGAGGGACATTTTAAGTTTGGCAGCCATTTGGGGTTGCAGATCTCCCCCAATCTTTCTGAAAATCAGTAGCTGAGCCTTCTATACAATACCCTTGAGCACCAGAACATGAAGAAAATGATAGGGCATTCACATGATGAAGTTTCAACAACTGGCAAATCTGGGGGGAGTATAGCCTTAAAAGGGTACCAGTGTATGCTTGTAGTTCCATTGTACTCTAAATCAACAAAATTTTGGCCTTGTTCAATTTTTGGCCCTACGTCCAAAGATTTATGGATGTTGAAAACTTCTGCCTTCATGCAAAGCTCCTGCAATACCGCAAAAGGGCTGAAAATAAACCAAGCTGAAAAGTTTGCAGCAAGAAAAGGCCAAAATTTGTCAAGGGTGAAAATTTTGTTGATTTAGAGTATTCTGACCTGTAGGTTTTAAGCTGCCCTTAAACCTGTTGGGTGCCTAGGGTTGTGGGATGCTATTGAATATGACATTTACAAGTCTGTCATGTGGCACTAAACTGGTCAAACCCATAGAGTATGTCATTAGATTTTTGTCATTCCTGTGATTTCTTGTTATGATCATCACTGCAGGTGCACAATGCAGCGAAGGGTGGTGCAAAGGGTGTGATTGTTATCAGCGGCAAGGGCAAGCCCGTAGTGAACATGAACTGTGCTGGGAAGGAGTGCGATAACCAATCACCGGACATCCCAGCCACTATGGTTACTTATGAGTCAGGCCAGCAGATCTTGACACTGCTTAGTGGCAATCCAACTGTTCAGTTCACCACAGTGTCTACTCATTACTTCTACTTTGCTATTGACGGTATGGGTAGGCTGGGTGAAGTTGGCTGGTTTTTGTACCCTACACTACGTTTTCTTACCTGGCAGGCAGAATGGTAGGTCAATTTCTCTCTCTCTCTCTCTCTCTCTCTCTCTCTCTCTCTCCCTCTCTCTCCTCTTTGCATATGTGTATGTTTTAGCTATTTCATGTTGGAGGCTCTATGTCCATCATGTAATTGATTTTTTTTTTTTATCTTGTTTTGTACCTGTTTAACAGGCTGGACTTTGACAGAGAGCTCTCAAAGCGTCTTGCAGTTAAAGCAGACATTGTGTCTGTTTTCGATGAAACCACCATGCAGGGTAAAACTGGTGCAATGGCTGAGGTTTCTGTTGCATCTTTTACTGGTAGGTCAATGGTTTTGTAATAGGTCTTTGTAAAAGTATTCACAGGTGAAATCTGTGGAAGGGCCTTGTTAGTTGAGCTTCGTTTAGAAGTGGAGCGTTACTGATTTCAAGTTCCCCTTCCGTCACTTAGTCACTCAGTCATTCACTCACCCTTCTTTCCAGACTCTTTCTTTCTCTTACCCTCTCCCACTCGCTTACTTGCCCACTTGCACACTTTCTTGCTTTCTCACTCACTCTCTTACCCTCACTCCCTGTCTGTCTGTCTGTCTGTTTGTCTGTCTGTCTGTCTGTCTCTCTCTCTCCCTCTCTCTCTCTCTCTCTCTTATCTATTTATCTACCTTTGTTCATTGGTCTGCGTTCATTTGTTTTGTGATAGAGCTACGCAATTATACTCATGTTCAGTTAGACATGGGTCTGTCATGCCCCGGTGTACATGATGAGGACTGTGCACCATGGGACCGCACAGTACAGCTTTTTGTTTGTTGTGATCCCAAATCGCCGCTATGCAACTATGAACTTGGCCGGTGGATTTCTCCATTCCGCAGGTCAGCTCAAGCTCACTGTCAAACCCCCTTTATCTCACCAGTACAAGTTTGCTCATCTTCGACTGTCCGACAGCTTACACTACTTTTTAAGTTTAATATGCATGCCAATGATAATGTGGCAATTATGTGTCATCTATTTGTGTGCACCAGACATAGGAACTGAGGTTTTCTACGTGAAAATGTAATTTTTTTTGTTTCTTTGTGGTTTTGTCTTTTTGTTGTAGTGTGACACAAACTCTTGCTGACATTGCACTCTTTCTGTTTGTTTTGGCAGACGTATTGGACGATGGTTGACTCCAATTACTCCACTCCTGCCGTTGCTGCAATCACCAACGGGTACATGTACTTTTACAATGAAGACAGACTGGTGGGCAAAGCCATGGAAACCATCTCTTTCCTTGCGGTTTGGTGGAAAAGCAGCCAGTTCAAGGAAAGTGAGTGCTTACTTAAAGAAACATCCAAACCTGTAGCAGCATGGCTGGTGAATTTTCAAACTTGGCCTATGTCAATTGCTCGTCCGCTTGGATGAAAATTGTGAAGCAACTTGAACTAGCGTCTTTTCTGCCCATAATGTGATTATGATAGAGTTTATGCACAGCAAGTGTGAATGTAGGTTTTCCCCATCTCTCCCACATTCATCAGAAGTTACTAGGGTGTAAGACCGCAGTGGGTTTGCATGAACACGCATTTGCTCATGTGTCTGCAAGCTAAGCCGTTGTTGTCAATCTTAGTACTGTAAATCAACTATATTTGTTATCAATTGATTTCCTGAAAATCAGGCAATTCACAAGCTGCAAAATTTTGTAATCTTGGCATCATTCAAATTTCTTAATTGAGCTGCGTTTTCCATTGCAAACATTGCAATGATGCTGAAATTGATTTGTACTTGTACAAACTAAAGTAGTACATACTTTATAAAGCTAGTCAAGCATGTATCACATCTATAAATTTTGTAATTGATTAAATTTAGTAATAACAAAAATGTTCAAAAATTAGTTGATTACACTATATAGCTGATCTACAGTATATAGCATTCATTCGTCTCCTGTTTTTTTCTTGAGGCACCAACCACTGATGCTAATGGGAATGTCGTTGCACCATTGACGCTTGTCCCACTCTTCAAGGGCGGTACGTTTGACAAGGACTACAACAGTCGTTACAAACCAATCTCTTTCACCATCCCACATGGTGTGACTCGTGTTGACCTTGTGTCGGTCATTACTGGTGAGTACAGTCGAACCTGGGAATTATGGACACCAAAGGGACTGGGGCTAAGTGTACTTAATTTACAGGTGTCTGTAATTCCCAGTTGCACTCTCTTCTATGCAACATACACCTCAGCCTGATCGGTATGATGTATGGAAACAATTTATTAGCTTCTTTTGTGCTGTACATGTATTATGTTTTAAAAAAGTCATCTTGTCAACAACCAGAATGCGTGAGCAAAAAGCAAACCAAGTGAGATGTTTTATTCGGATTACTCAACTAGACTGAGCGACTCTTTCATGCGAAGCTTTGCTACAAAATTTGTGTCATGGCACATGTAGTTAAGATCAATGACATCATACGTACACATGAATTCATGCATGTGCATGCTTTCTTGTATGTGTGCACTGGCCAGCACCATGCGTACGCATGTATAACAAAAACTCCAAAAGTGAAAATTCAAACCACATGCCTGTACTGTCCGTATTTGCCAGGTTCAAATCCATATAAAATGATACCTTGGGCGCTCTGGACGTGTCCACATTTTGTAATTCACAGGTGGCTGCATTTCTAAGTGTCTGTGTGTATCAAAACATGCACTAAATCAAAGGGACTGTGACAGGCTGCCCACATTTTAGAGGTGTCCGTTTTTCTCAGGTGTCTGCAAAGACAGGTTTGACTGTATTCAGCATTCTGTGCATCACAATGTATCTGTACATATCTGTGTACACCCACTCCATTGTCTTTCACTGTTGTTTAAATGAAGACTGTTCATACTGCAGTTCCACAATTTTTCCACCCTTAGCTTCCTTCCCTTACCTATATTGTAGTGTTTTTGTAATTATTTAAGGATACGTTCTCATTTTGGTTCTGTTAGTGTCTTCTCTTGGAACAGGATTGCATTAATTTGTTTTCACTACTTGTCTTCTTGCTGCAGGCCATGGCTCAGATGAAAACGGCTGTGGTGAGTTTTGCGTGACAAAGCATGTTTTCACAGTCAATGGTGCAAACAGCACACGTGTGTTCACCAACGCTGGCACTCCTCTTGGCTGTGCACTCCGCACGCCCCTTGGCGTTGTGCCAAATGAGCATGGCACGTGGCTATATGGTCGCAACGGTTGGTGCGACGGGCAAGAAGTGGATCCATGGACAGTTGACATCACGTCACAGCTGAATGTGGGGGGAGAAAACAGTGTTCTTTATCAGGGCTACTTCAATGACCACACACCGGACCCCAAGCAGAACCCTGGTGAGATCATCATGTTTAGCGAGTTGGTGTTCTACACACCGCTTTAATGTTCTTCGTGAGGTCTCACAGTTTGGAAATTTGGACACAGTGCTAATAGCCTTTCCTTGTGGAAACAAATTTTTTCAGCATTATTTTATGGTCTTTGCTGCACTGATTGTTCAAGTTTGATTCCATCACAGCCACCCAATTTCTTACCAGTTCTTTTTCTTGTTAATCAGCTGCCAACCTGTTTGCGATATGAACTGTTGTCAAGTTTGTTGTTGGTCCCTGCACTTCACTTGCCCCTGAATGAAGAGACGTGCGGCAAGACAAGCAAAATAGAATTGTTTGTTTGGAAATTGAACTTCTGAGTTAGTTGTCAAGTGTAATTACAGTATTCAGACTGTGCCAATACACCTTTCCGTTTGTGTCAGGACTATAATAAGTATTATACTGATATCCAACATTACTTTGTGATTGCCGAGGTCTATAATAACCATAGCAATAGGAGCTGGCCCGTGCAAAAAAGACCCAACTGCAGTCCGCCCACATGTTGAGAAAGTGTGGCCTAAATTATGGGTGCAATGTACTTTGTCTAATTGATTTTACACCTTAAAACTACTGTATCTTAATTGGCCATGGCTTAAGAATTTTCCAAATCTTTTCATTCTCAAGTGTATTCCCGACCTCTTGAGAAATTGTTTTGTCTACAAATGACTCGATATAGACGAGCAAGAAAACAGTTCATCCCTTTTCATATGAGCTCTGGCTGGTACATTATATCATAACTTATCTATGCCCGTATGAGGTGCTGTCATATAAGAACCACAAGCTAAACAACAGTGCATGGTACCATTGTGTGTATGGGCTGAAGCCCAATACGAAATTGAAGAATTCACTTATCATTATCACACTCTTTCACTGCCTAGACCCTATGGGTGCATGCATGTGGGTATAGCAGATTCGAACATCCATGGTGCCAATTCTAGATACAGGACATTTTGTATATGTAACAGAGGTAGCGTAACTTTGTTGGTCAGGTTGGATAATTTAGTACTTGACTGCCATTTGGGCTTCAGTTTGCTGTCCACCTGGTGCAAGTGATGCAGCAAAAAAGTATACCTAGCAGTGCAGTGTTGGCTTCTGCATGTATATGGCTGTCTTGAGCTGCTGTCTTGTAGTACTTTGATCCATCAAGGATGCTCCCAGCTGCAAAGCTAGAAGGGCACAGGCTGGTGCACATGGGCTGCTCAAGCCCTCAGTGAGAGCATGGGCTACTGCTTTCCCGAACCAATGAATGCACCTTAAAATTCTTGGTACACACATACATTAGCAAACACGTTGCATAGCAACGCGTTGTGACATCTTGTATGGTTTTGACGCCTATAATAACATGCGCTCACACACTCAGCACAATAGTTTAAGTATCTCTAGCCTTCTGTACTCCCTTGTCTTTTTTATGACTGCATGATGAAGCCAGAGGCATTCTGGCAAAACGTCTCATGAAAAAGTTTCTTCTGACTGGTGTGCTGGAAATTACTCTTCATGTTATGACTACCCAGTCTTGACCTCTCAAGTCCTAAAGCAATCTGAGATCACAATACTTGATGGTTTGAACCAGCACCCTAACTAGGAAACACCATTCAGGCAAATATTGTATAAGTATTAACCAACATTTCATATGCCTGGCAATAATCAATTTATACCTCATACAGCCAAACGAAAATGTCTGTTTAGCATATACAAATCAATACAGTAGATGTCCCACTATATGAAACCAAAAAAAAGATGTCTAGAAATTCAATGCCATGGCATAGGATGAATGGATCCCTTTGCCATGTTTATTCACATGCACAGATAATTTGCCGATAACTTAGAAGAAATCAATACATCTTTCAATGGGGTAGGTAGGAGATTGAATACAGTGGATTATTGAGTTGGCACTGCGAAAAACGACCAACAGAATACAGAAAGCCACCAAAGATGTCTAATAGTATGTCTCTCTTTCTATGAAGCCGCCCGGTGGTGTGTTGCGCAAAAGGTATTTCCGTCCCTCGTCGTAAAGGAAGATCACAAGACTGAATGGCATCGCCACTGCCCACCAGCTCGCTCGAAGTGGGTATGTACGCAGACCAGCACTCAGTCCTGGTGTGTAAGAGAAAAAGCAGGCTAGAGCTGTCTCAAAGAAGAGGCCAAATGTAAGCCGATGGTTCCACATGCCTTGCTGAAAGAGAGAGTTGCGGCGTGTCTTGCAGATGATTAGATCCGCCCACTGGACAATAACAATGCTGATGAAAAATGCTGTGTGACATGTGTACTCGAGTTCCTTGCGAGCTTTGTACGTCCATTGCTGGTTGTAACTGTCGACAACGGCCTCGATGTCATCATCATCCCAATCCGCACGCAGGCCAAACAAACGGGAAGGCTTGAAGCCATTCTCTGCCATGATTACAAAGTACACAAAGAAGCCAGCACTCGCTTGGATCATGCCAATTTGTCCATAAGCCATGCTAATCAATCTCTCATTGACAAGCTTGTCGTGCTGTGCATCACGAGGCTTCCTGTTCATGATATCTGACTCAGCCTTCTCATAAGCCAATGAAATGGCTGGTACCATGTCAGTACCAAGATCGATGAACAAAATGGTAATTGTTCCCAGAGGTAATGGCACATCAGCGATGATGAAGAAGAGGAACGGCGAGATTTCTGGAATGTTGGACGTGAGTGTGTAAGCAATAGACTTTTTGAGATTGTCAAAGATCAAACGACCCTCTTCCACGCCCGTGACAATTGAAGCAAAGTTGTCATCCATAAGAATCATGTCTGCAGCTTGTTTTGACACATCCGAGCCAGCAATACCCATAGCAACACCAATGTCAGCTCGCTTTAAGGCAGGTGAATCATTTACACCGTCTCCAGTGACTGCAACTACATGACCAAGTCGCTGGCAGCCTTCAACAATGAGAAGCTTTTGCTGTGGAGATGTGCGAGCGAAGACAATCTCAGCATGATTGCCAAGGATTTCATCAAGCTGTTGAGGCGACAAGTTACGCAGCTTTGTACCAGTTACAACAGCTGCATTGGCACGTTTTGGGCTGATCATTTCAACTGACAAACATTCCCGTTGTGCAATTTCCTCCACTGTCTCCGATCCAGGCGAGATGATTCCAACTGAACGTGCAATGGCAACAGCTGTGATCGGATGATCTCCAGTCACCATGATGACTTTAATGCCAGCACTGCGGCACTTTTCGACTGCCTTGGGCACACCATCACGGGGTGGATCAATCATTGACATCAAGCCAATGAAGCAAAGCTCAGTCAAAGGGAAGTTGACTGTGTCTGTGTCAAACTCAAAACCTCTTGGGTACTTTTCGGGATCAAGAAAAATGTGACAGAAGCCGAAGACACGCTCTCCAAGACTGGCAAGCTCCATGCAAGCCTTGTCACACTGATCTCGCAGCTCAGCTGTCAGTGGAACCACCTTGCCCTTGTGCATGATTGACGTGCAACGATCCAGAATGCGCTCAGGCGCTCCTTTCATGACAAGCAGGTAGGGTTTGTCACCTTGTTGGTCGTGAATGCTAACCTGGTACTTATTGGCCGAGTTGAATGGGATTTCTGCCACTTTGGGGTTGCTCTCGCGCATGCGATCCACGGGCCCCCAGCTCAGCTGGATGCATTTTAACAGTGCTGTTTCAGATGCATCCCCAGTGCACTCACGCTGGAGAATTGGCTCACTCTCCTGTCCTGTTTTGAAGAGTGCACGATTGCAAAGGCCTGCGACGTGAGCGAGGGCCCACCAAGATGGTGAAGTCTTGTCCGGTGTCCCTTGTGACTGGTCTTCGGTAACGTCCGCCTCAAACATTGTCAAATCAAACCACATGTGTGCGACCGTCATGCGATTTTGTGTCAGTGTACCGGTCTTGTCCGAGCAGATACATGAAGTGGAGCCAAGTGTCTCAACAGCTTCCAGATTGCGCACCAGACATTGCTTGGCAGCCATGTGCTTTGCTGTCAAAGTCAGACAAACAGTGACGGTTGCTAGGAGACCTTCTGGTACATTGGCGACAATAATGCTGATAAGGAAAAGAACACAGTCCAACCAGTGATAATTAAGTACAATGGCAATAATGAAGAAGGTCACACCAAGGAAGACGGCCACCGTAGTGATCAGATGAATAAAGTGGGCGATTTCCTTTGCGATTGGCGTTGGTCCACTGTCCACACCGCTTGCTAGGTTAGCAATACGTCCTACGACCGTATTGTCACCAGTCTGCACAACCACACCCTTTGCCGTGCCTTCCAGAGCATTTGTTGAGAAGAATGCCAGATTCTTTGTTTCTAGGGGATTATCATTTGTACATTGTGGTGTGCGGGTCTGTGCTTCTGACTCACCAGTCAGCGATGAGTTATCAACTTTCAGTCCTGCCGCCTCTAAAATTCGAATATCGGCTGGAATTCTGTCACCAAATTTCACCCTCACAATGTCTCCAATGACGAGTTCAGAGGCTGGTACGGTTGTCTGTACTCCCTCACGAATTACCTCAGCAGAGGGTGGTACCATCTTCTTGAAACTGTCCATAATGGCTGAGCTTTTTGCTTCCTGGTAGTAGGAGAATACACCTGTGATAATGACCACTCCCGCAAGCACACAGCCGAGATACAGGTTGTCTTTCTGCGGGTCCTTGCCCTCATCAGCAGTGGTTACTTGGATGATGTACGCAACGAAGCACAGAATCGCACCGATCCACAGAAGGATGGAGAAACCGCCAAGAAGTTGCTTCGCAAACTTCACCCACTTAGGTGTTACCTTTGGTGGCGTCAGTGCGTTCGGTCCGTTTTGCTGAAGTCGCCGCTCCGCCTCCTCGTTCGACAGACCACGGTCCAAATCGGTGTCCAGCCGCCGCACCAGCTCGTCGATCGCCATTTTGTGCTCGTCCATTTCGATCTCCTTTTTCAAATTGTTCAGCTCCTCGTTGGCTGCGTTTTTCTTTGAGCCGTAGCGAGGCTTGCGCTTGCGTCGGGGTCGGTCAGGCACAACCGATCGGCGCCTGGACTCAGGCTGCGCTTCCGCATCGCCGTCATCGAAGAGCCGCCTCTTCGTTGTCTCTCTACTCATCGACTGCTCCTTTTCAGGATGGGCGAAGACATTGTCTTCTGCCGTTGCAGCCATGTAGCTTGGGGCCCTCGTCATCGACTCTGTTCGTCTGAATTTTCCCTCCGGCCACAGAGACCCGCTAGTACTCTTATCCTTTCCACGACTCCTCTTCGTTTCGTTATCACTGCTGTCTTCATCGTCGGAGTCCTCATTCCGTTGACGGCGGGTGGCCCTACGAAAGCTTGCCGATCGCAATGCCACTCTGGTGACTGTCGGTCCATCCAGTACGTCGCACATCTCAATCTTCTCGATGGAGGCCATTTTGTAGTCGTACTTCTTGATGAGCTACAGTTCTTTGCTAAAGATTAGTCGTCGCCAGACCGTGTGAGTAGGTCGAGGAGGTGCCAATGGTCATCGTCTTCTCCTGACACCCGCCATGCGCGCCATTATGCACCGCCGACGCCGTGTCGTCCAGACATAAATTTCGAACGCATCGTGGCCGAGCTATGCTACAGCCAGTGCAGCTGGCAGCCGGGTAGGTCAAAGTGGCTAGCGCCGCGGAGCGCAGCCTCCAAGGGAATGACGGCGGTACCGGTGTGCAGGAATATCTGAGGGTGTGTAGGAAAATCGTTGGACACAGCATGCAATATGATCAGATAATGAGCCGGCTAGTCTTTGCATGCATGATGGCTGTCTCTCCGCTGTATACTGTCCCGGGATACCGATCCCGGGGGCTACACAATCGATTAATCATGATCGGAAGGTCACATATCGAATGCTTGATATGGATACATCGGGCAGCTAAGATATCGTCTGGATCGCCTTACCATGACGACAGCATGCATGTGATGAAATGGGTGGGGCAATGCATAATTATACTAGATGTCCGTGCAGCTAATGCAGCTAGGTCGTATGATTGCAGCTGCGTGTGAAAACATCAGATCATTTCAGAAAGTCTGTAACACGAGTCAGGGAATGTCTTGAGTAAGCACACTGAGCTATAGCTAAGCTGAAAAGTTTTGAAAACTTTAACATTTCAGGCTGAGCTTAAACATTCCTACTGATAAAGAACAGTCCCAAAATACAGTATTACTTTACTATCGTTATGTAATGACAAAATTTCGTAATCCTCGAAATTTTCGTAAGTGAATAAATTTCATTTCGAAGCCAGGAAATTCCGTAAATTCACTTGTGGGAATGATACTGACTGTACATACATATGAATACAGAACAATTTTGGATGCAGGGAAATTTCGTATATTTTTTGAAGTTTACAAAATTAAAACGCTTATGAAAATGTCCAGGATTACAATAAAATTGCTACTACTAAATGGGTGCATCAGTAAGTTGGTACAGTTACAAGATCGATTCTGTTGCTGTCATGAAGCAAATATGCCTCCATTACAACAGTGCTTCAACTATCATATGCTAATTCTCTTCTTTAATATTCATCAGAGCATTACGCCAACTTATCTCTCTACATTTCTGCCAAAGTCCTTTCTCCAAACAACATCATACAATTTACGCAAACGAAATTATCCGTTTCCCTAAACATAATACACCTTCATATTTTAACTAGTCTTTCATTAGCTATTGTACATATTACATAACTAGTCATTACTTAGTTTAATATTCACAACCCAGTGGAATAGCTCATCCAATTTCCACTACTTCAATCAGTATTTGAAATAGGTGAAATTCAAACCCAAATAAGTCCACCTGGAGTCTGGTCTGGGGCAGTGGGCAAAAAACCCCAGACACTTAAGCACTTTTACAGTGCATTCTTTCCTTCTCTTAATCCTTTCTGTTGTTCACTTTTCTTTTTTTTTCGTTGGCACCAAAGTCATTTTGTTCTATGCATCAATTGCCCTTCCTTAGGCACCAATGGTACCTAGAGCACAGCATTGCTGTTTAGTGCACAACTGCATGTAGTTCAATGTTCACTACTTGGTGAATTACAAGTCACTCGCCAAGTGTTGAATAACCTGATAAGCTATTCACCTTTATTTAAGATTTAGCACACAGATCACATTAATAGGTAGCACTTGTATTCAGATTGTATCATCCTTCAAACTTTGTTGTTGAATGAAAGGGAGGAAAAAAATCTGAAGAAGGGTGCATGGACTGACTGTGAGGTGATTTAAATCTGTGACCATCAGTATGCATTGTATCAGCCACAACAGGCACCTTACCAACATATGCCGCAACAAGCACCTTACCAACATGTGCCGCAGCATGCACCTTACCAACATATGCCACAACGTGCAGGACTGTGGAGCTGCAAGCACATTGTATGATTGCCACTTACTTTTATGTAGTGTGCATGCTCTTCGAAAAACTTGATAGTACATTCACCTTGCGCTTGTGAATAACATTGACACATTTGCTTCATCATACATGTATATTATACAATAGATTTCTCGGCTTCTATAATTACCTCGTCATATTTCATTTGCCTCAGCAAATAATTATAATTACTCAGCCAGTTACACATGCCTCGGAACGTATAGTGACCGATCAGCAAACATTAGCCAACTGATTCACTCTCACTTGGTGACCATTGTATACTTATCCATGCAAACCAGGATTTCTTTCCTGTAAGGAAAATAGCAACATTAAGGGCTGGGATGGTTATAACTAACATGCCTAGGCTATGGTTGGGATTCCGCGTTCTCATGATCAGTGTTGCAAGTTTCCTGTACATTGACGTAGGCAGGAGCCTGCTATGCTGGTTGGGAACTTGGAGCCAGTTGGTATACCAAGTGAACTCTAAGGTATTTCATCATAGTGCATAGTAAAACGAGCAGATACAGAAGTAGAAAATGTTCTTACTTTTGACAAAAAACACCAGACTTGTATGGTTTTCATGGATACCACTGGCTAAACCCTTTGAGGAGTTGCATCCTTAATGAAGCACAGTGAACAGCATGCCAATATCAAGAACACTGACCACAATATAAGTTCATTGCTACAATGTAACAGTTCATCACTACAATGTAACAGCAGTTCATCACTACAATGTAGTACCTGCAAGAATGCCTATGCCGTAAGAAAAACATGCCAAAGTCCACGTCAACGCTGTTGTAAAAATGGCAAAACGACTGCCATGCAACTCTTATAATAGAAGCGAGCATTTCAATAAATTATAATAAGGTTTAAAAAGTATGAGAATGACAAGGGGGGCTTAAACTGAACCCATTGCTATTGCAAATACGATTTCAAAAATCATAGCAGCATAGTAAAAAATGACAGGTCTATCTGGATAAAAATGTTTGCTCAAAAAAGATTGAAAAAAAATTGTTGCCTTCAAATGTGTACGCCATGTTTCATACGACATCATGGACACAGACCAGGCCATTAGCACCCAAAAGTGAAACAATACCAATAAAGACAAGTGGTGAGAAGGCCTGATGCAGGCAATACAGTGCAAGCCATCACAAATACACACACACATACAAACACACATGGGCAAGCAAATGCTTGCAATGAGAACAATGTCCCAATAATCCACTACTCAAACAGCTAACAACTACTTCTTCTCCTCCCCCATCTGTTGGAAGTACTTCCATGCTACAGTGAAAACCATGGAGTTGATTCCGTGTGAGACAATACGGGTCTGGAGGCCGCGGAAGAAGAAACCTTCCCAGCCGAAGAGACCGTACTGGGCACGGATGTTCCGGAATGCCTTCAGGTAGCCAATCGGCTCTGGGTAGGTCTGGCGATAGGTCTTTAGCACACGAATGCCATTGGATGAAACATCAGATACAAATGAGGCAGCTATGCCAATGAACGCATTGCGGCATATCTTCTGCATTGGTGTGCCATGATCCCACGGCATGTACGCATCCAAGTAGTTGTATGTAACAAACCTGGAAATAAAAGAAATCATCATATCTGATGAAGAGGCAAACACACACAAACCTGCCATGTAATTCCTGCTCATAACACCTTGCCCTGAGATGCCATTAACCTAAGAAAACAAATCTCCAAGGTTATAAAATAACTGATGTCATGGAATGTGATTAAGATACGCAACACATAGAAATATCCACATTTCGCAAAATCTGTGGACTACTTACCATGGCCAATGCCCAACAGCAGTTGCACTTGCAGCCGCAAGACCACCATGCCAGAGTGATGTCCATCCGTACAGGTTCTTCGGTCCACGATTAGGGTATGTCTGCACTTTCTTGTAAAGTGATTTTAGGCCTCCTTCACCGTGAACCTGCTTGTTTGTCTTCCACGCATCGATCGGCATGAGAATGATACGCATACCACCAGCTGACACCGATGCAAATGCTGTCTGTACAGCAATTGGTAGCCCCTTTGTCGTATCACTGCTGTCAAGCGCTGCAAGAGCTCCAGCATTGGCAAACGTATCACCAAATCGTGATATCGGTGATTGGACAAGGGCAGGAACCAAGCCTCGGTAGAAACGCGGGATTCCACCCTCTTTGTACAATAGCTTCATTGTTGATATCATTGTTCCACCCTGCAGGAAAACACATTATGGGAAATGTTTGTAGAAAAATTGCTGATAAAACTTGCCCAGTTGGGGTAATGGCTTTAGTGAACATAATACAAGTCATGCTAATGGTGAAAAATTACAAGCATAGCTTAGCACGGCGGTTTACACAGAAAAATCAATTGTCAACCGTTCATGCTACAGTTTTTCCCCGCAGAAAACAAAATCCAAGTTGAGTAGTCACAGGAAAACCAGGTCATAATCTTCATTGTTGAGTTCAAAGCTCTTCGTACAGGAAATCAAAGACCAACGCTCAGTTATGGCTTAATCCTTGATACGACGTTGGTTTGAAAAAAAACAAACAAACAAAAGAATTAAAAAAAAACTAAACACCAGGTGCATAACATTGATCATGACGTACGACGAAGACGTAGTCTTTGAGATAAAGGACATACCCAATAACACTCGATGTACTTTTTTCAAATACAACAGGCTTCCTGCTAGTTTTTGTCTCCTTCCTGTTTGTTTCTAGCTTGTTGAAAGATGCAGAAGAAAATGGTGCCAAATGTGGCTATGCACAGAGAGGCTGTGACGCAAATTCGAGCTCCGTCCAAGATGATTAGATGTAGACTAGCCATGCTATTATAGTGCAGGGAGAATTTTATCTCGCTGCCGCTAGCAAGCTCTTGGACAAAAAAATACTATGGCGCGCAAGAGACTGAGCGATATGCGCGGGAACAAGCTATTAGCCCTCAAGTAGTGTTCGACGATAACAACAATCCCAGTTTTTTCTTGAGAGGTCTAGAGGAGGACAAAAAACAGCCTGGCATTCCTATCGACAATGGCATTTTGCCAAAAGCAAAACACCTCAGCCTGACCGTTACTGAGGCCAGCTTACCTTGGCCATCTGGTAGTTCATTGTTGTTCGTAACCCCATCAGCGCCAGAACGTTAACTACCTGGGCTGCAGCGCCAGTAATACCACCACGCATAGCCTTGCTGGCAGCATGGTTCGCAATCTCATTCAGCGTCTTTGCGTCTTTACCCATCCTCACAGAAAGGAAAAAAGTCACAAAATGAGCCTAGAAAACAGAGAGAGAGAGCAGCGCTTGGCGTTTAGGACCAGTAGTGAACCTCTCAAACAAGCTTTTTAGCGCTAGCTTGCTGGCCTGGCCTTTGAGGCGTGCATGTGGAAGATTGGTCGGCAAGGAAACTCGAACGCTTGAAGAGCACGAGCACGCAGTGTACGCGTGGCAGCGGTACTCAGACCAGCCTGTAGCCACGTGTACAATCAGGCTATTGCAGATATCAATTGCAAGCAGATCAAAGCCAAGATCAAACGTGCAGGTGCGTGCAGACTTCCCATTTTATGTTGATCGTCGAGCGTTGGGCGCGTGGGCAGGGATGAATGTAGTCACAGGACTGAAGAGAGGGGCGGGCCGGCTGACCCAGCTTTTTACGCTGGTCAAATGCTGTCAAATGCATGGTGTATTGGACTTGACAACACAAACTGCCGAGCGGTCGCTCGTAATAGTAAAAGGCATGGACGCAGCTTTCGTTCTTTCCTTGTGTCTCGGGACGGCACTTTCAAGGATTCAAAAGGCTCTGGAAGCACGATCACGATGACTCGCCAGATCAGTGTATGATCGTGGGTGTGGCGTTGATCGGGTAAGTTGGTAACGACGGCGGCAGGTAATGCTGCTAACGACATCGTGCCATCATGATCGTCAGCAAATTTGCCATAATGAATGGCCGAGTCATGAGTGCTCGTCGCTGTTCGATTGCTTCGTATACATATGTAGTTATCTACAGATGTCTGAGATCGATCCATGCGTCTTCCCCTCGACTCAAGATCTCCGACTACCTGCAAGTTGCCGTCTGTTATTCCCGAACAAGTTTGTGCGTCATTACTTGGAAAATCAGCTGCTAAGTTCGGGTTGACCAACCGTAGATCAGTGTCATGTCTGTCTACGCCTAACAATCAGGTCCCGGTCACAACGCAGCCTGTATCAGTTTGCGAACATAAGTTTCATTGTGAAACACAGGAGAGGCGGAAATTCCCCATTTCTGTACCCATTCCTCACCTACTCAGATCCCCGATTGTCAAGTGGGATAGGCGGAAGCGCTCCTTGAGTGGGCGACCGTGTGATCCCGTACATGAGATACATCAAGTTGTAGCAAGATGTGAGCAAAGTCAGTAAGACGCCTGCAGATAATCACATACATGTAACAATACGTCAAAGAGCTAACAATCCAGCTATATTTTGAACGGTATGCATGTTACTTTTCTATTCAAACTTCGATCAGTGACTACATACAGTGCACAACGTCATGACGAAACGTTTATTGATCAAC
>JAOWAW010055677.1:6211-16935 GCA_028565695.1 Nicola tetela | reverse complement strand
ACACACACACACACACACACACACACACACACACACACACACACACACACACACACACACACACACACACACCACAACCAGTATGCCATATTGCTTTACTAGTTTTGTACTCCCTTATAAGTTAATTGTAATGCATCTCTCTTTCTTCCTGTGTGTATATGTTTAAAAGGTTGGGGAGGGTCCAGTTATTTCACAGCTGCGACAGCAAGAACAGCTCAAACGTTCTCAAGAATCAGCAGCTGGAGTATCCGACACAGATCGCAATCGCATTTTAGAAAGAAAAAGGGCAGAAAGATCGCGCTTGCAACAAGGGCAGTATGACCACGCTGCACAGGTGAGAAGTGGTGACAATATTTGACTAAAACATTTTACAGCAAGGGTTCAAGTTCAGTCATAAGTGAAACCAAAATTCTAATTCTGTATGTCCAGGTGAAATTAACTTCATGTGTGGATATACATGTTATGGTGTGTCCAGGGAGAAGTGTGTATTTTAAGTCCAGCCATGCAGTAGCATAGAACTGAGGCGGCACTGCTTCCACCTGTTGAAGGTTGGCACTTCCACGTAGTCTCAGCTACGCACTCACACTTAATTCTTAATATTGCAAGGTTCTAAGGTAGCAGTTGTTTACCTGTAGGGTAAACAAACAAAGATGCAAATTTCTTGCAACATTCAATCATTGTTAAAGAGAACATGAGCCTGAAAGCATTTTGTCTAAACAAGGAGGACATAGACTTTTCTTCAAGGTCCTTGGGGACATGGGCTGGTTTCAAGGCAAAAGACTTGGCACCATTTGTTGAGATTAGTTGAAATTGTGATGCTTCAGAAAACGTGACCCCACAACCATGCAGAGAAACAAGTGGTTATTCTACCTGAGATATCTCTCAGCAGTGAAGGTGTTGTTAGTCACTTGTCCTCGTTTATTTTTCTTAGGGCTTATTTCAGTTGTAAGCTAAACAACTTTTTCAGAGCAGATGTGGCTGCTTTTTTTTTGTTTGTTTTTTTCGCCAAGTTGGATGAGTGATCAACCACAGCTTTGTACTTCACATTTTTTTAGTTTACTGATCAACACTTGATGCAGCGATTTGCTGACCAAGAGCAGGTCCAAAAGGATCAAGTGGAGATGCGTGGAACAATGAGTGTGAATGATGCACAGACTGCCATAAGACACCAGCCAGCTCCAACAGCTGTGCAGAACACTCATCATTCACAAGCCATGGATGGTCACAGTTCAAAGGTAGGGATTCGTACAAGTTTGATCTGAGATGAGCTTCGTTTCTGTCGTTTACAGAAGATCATTCTTTTGAAGCATGATTACAGTTTTTGTGGCTGTCTTGTTCACTTTTAAATTACAGGGTCTCGCCACAAGTACGGCAGTTGAAATTAAAGAGGCTGACGCATTGCACTTGTCCACTTCATCTGCCAAGTTGGTGTGCTCTGAAGATGGAGTCGGAGGCATTGTGCATGATCCACGGCGAGTCAGCAGATATAAGCAGCTGCCTGACTTGGCATTACCTAAATTTCTTCAAGAACTTCATGCTGAAGCAGTGCGAAAACGACCCATTCTTGCCGACCATATTGATGGTCCTCCTGCAAAGCGTGGTCTAACAGCCACCCCAGTTTCCTTAACAATGCATGGGCCAGCTGCCAACATGCAGATGCAGCCACCGCCGTTCATGCCTATTGAACCAGGACCCATGGCAGCAGCACCAGCTTATCCTCCTCCAGTATATCTTGGACAACCACCAGCAGCTCCACCTGGTATGGGTTTTCTGCCAAATGCTGCTGAAAATTTTCCTGGAATGAATACAGGTTTGATGCATGGACCTTATCCGCATGTCGCTGGCGCTCCTCCACTATCCATACCACCTGGAGGTCCACTGGATCTGCATGGTCCTGTTCCTCCAGGAGCTGCGCTTGACCTACATGGTCTTGGTCCTCCAGGAGCTCCACTTGACCGACATGGGCCTGTTCAACCAACCAGTATGCATGGACCTGTTGGTGACATGCATTCGATTCCAATGAACCAGCGAAACCATGGAAACAGGCCTGGCACTCGTCGACGTCGCAAAGTGCTTGATCAGCTGATGCGGGACTTTGATGAAATAATCAATTACTCAGATGATGAGCTTCTGCGGAAGTTCCAGTACGTCATTCACAGGGTGAGTTTGTCAAACACACCATACTGTTGACCACAACTGAACAACAGTGTTCCCACTGTCTCTTTCTTTGCCTGTTTTTGCAACACTGCAATGTTTTGTGTCCTGCAGAGCATACATTGATTATGCAGCAGTGAACTGTCTGTCCAAATGAACCAGAAAATGTTCTCTTCTTGTTTGTTTGTTTTTTTGCAGTCCGACAAGATCATGTCTGCACAGATTTTGAAACCAGCAAATGCAGGGTTGCTGCACAACAAGCTACGCCACTTAGAAATGCTCTTGCAGCAACAACATCCAGAGAGCAAAAACAATGATAATGCGCCAAGTCGTATTCCAGATGTTCCCAGTTTACAAGCTACCCATCCGCGGCTCTATGAGAGAATGAAGCGCCCACCAAGCCCTCGGCGACGGCGTGGTGGTTATGGTAGAGGGCGTGGTGTTGATGTCTCAAGAGAGGGCAGTCCAGGTTTTCCTGAGCATTCAAATGATACTCAACTACAATCCTCTGGTGAGCAAAACAGCCAAGGAACTTCCACAAGCACAGGTAAAGAATTGAGCCATTCTTTTTTTATTTAACCAGTTACTTCTCTGCTAACTTCTGAAAGCAAAGAAATTTCATCCTGTTAGACCGTGATTTTCATTCGGCTAGGCACTTGGTCGCCGCAGGTTCAAGTCCACTGTGCACTCCCAGCTGAAGTGAATATGAGAAAATGATTGGTTACGATTCTCCTGGCTTGAATGATTTTTCTCAAATCATCTTGTCATTTGATGCTATACATGTAGTGTATTTGTTTTTTGCTTTTGACTGTACTTACCTTTGCTTTCAGTATTTGGCACAGATAATGAGGTAGCATTGATAGCAGGACAGCTGAGGATTGGAGTGTGGACTTGCATGGAGTCGTTTGTTGTGCACTGTAAAAGTATGCTGTTAATATTGCAAAGATGAGCTTTCATCTTGTCAGTGCAGAGACATGATGACTGTGCTTTGACTGGTTTCAGGGAATGGTGGTGGACAAACTGATCTGCAGCAGTTACTCCTGCGTCTGACACAGCATGGAATGCTGCCAACCACATTACAAGCGAAAAAAAGTGCTAGTGAAGACCTACCACAGGCATTCCACCCAAACTCTGTTGAGATGCCAACCATTTCTCTGGAGGACTCTGAGCAGCTTACGCGGTGAGTGACCTCTTTTTACGTTCACTTCATCAAAGTTTTAATGATCACTTTCATTAGCATTTATCTCTGTTTGGTGGGATTTAAGTACAAAATTACTGTAAAACAGGATCTTTTTGCAATATTTTTGCTTAATTTGCAAAGAGTTACTGTCACATTATAGAGCAGTTCTGTTCTGTCCAGAACAGCTTAGCTATATAGCCTGGTGCATTGCAGAACATTTCCTGTCATCTGAAGTTCACTGTTTCAAGCCATTTGTGAAATTCACAAAAATTCCAGTTTCACGGCACTAGTTGTGTGATTAAGTATGCCCAGTGCCTGGCACTACAGGTTTTTCTCCATGTGGTATCGTTCTTTCTTTCAGTAGATGCTGGTAGTCGTAAACTTCACACAGAGGTTATGGATAATACATTTACATGCATTGTGAAAGAGGTTTATAAGAGGTGTTGTTTCTGGGTTTTTCACAGTGTTGGAATTAGCTTTGAAAAGACTACCTGTTCACGTGTGTTCTTATCTTCAGAGTTTACCCAGCAGCTGTTGAGATGCTCTACATCGGAAAACAGTGTTCATCATGTGGTTGGCGATTTACTGATGAGAGAGCAGCGAAGTATGGTGAACATTTAGATTGGCACTATCAACTCAACACACTTAATAAAACTGGTGGTGGTCGTTCCCGAAATTGGATGTTGCCAGCTGAGGTGAGTAGGCCTTGTCCTTCCCTTGCTCATGCTGGTCACGAAGTAGATGTCAGTGCGTGGTGTTCTTGTGTTATGTTTGAGCTGTCTTTCCTTCTCTTTGGCTAACGGATTTCTCATTGTCTAACAGGACTGGTTGTCATTTGTGGAGGGTGAACGGCTAGAAGATCGAGGTACACATTATGATTTGTGTGTTTTGGTTTGTAGCTACAGTCTGTTTGTGATTTGTAGTGGTCTTTGATTTTCTCCTCCACCCCCCCCCCCCCTTCCTTCTCTCATGCCTGGGCATTTGCTGTGGTTCTGATGGTATGAAACATCTAGCCTAAACCATTCTCTATTTTGTGTGTTGTGTTGGCAGTGCGGAGTCATATTTTTGATTTGGAGAAAGAGGAGGTTGTAATTGAAGAGAAGAAGATTAGTTGTCCAAAGCTCAACGGAGAAGACAATATGGTAAGGGATACTGAAGCAGTGACTATCTCGGTGTTTTTATTTCCACTAAAATTGCCAGCAGGCTGTCTTCTTTTGGTTATGATTCTTGACCATACAGTAGAAGCAAACATCCCAGCGATTGGATTCCAATGGTTCTATTTCAGGCCATGTGTCAGTTTCATGAAGATGTGTGTTCTCTTCCTTCCCTTTGCAAGGCAGTATTCCAAACTTTGCTCCCTAACTATCTCTTCCATTTTTCCTGCTGTCCTCGTTTTCTGCTTCTTCTCACTTTGCTCTTGGTTTCTTTTTTTTTTTTGTCTCCAGTGTTGTGCTGTTTGTGGTGAGGAGCTTAAGGTTATTTGGCATCCTGAAGAAGATGAGTGGCATTATGAAGATGCCGTGCGTATTGATGGCGAGGTAACCTGTGTGAAGTTTAGCCATTCTTGATAATGTGCTTATTTCCCAACCAGCTGACACTTCCTCCTTCTCCTCCGGTTTCTATCTTACAGGTATATCATTACATCTGCAGCCAAGATGGTGACAGTGGTAGTGAACAGGTAGGTGCATGTTATTCATCAAGCAATACCACTTTTTTAACAAGTGGAACTACTCTGTGTCTTTTCTCAGTTTATATACACAAGTACAAGCCTTTTTGTTCTGTATTTTTCTGCCCCCCCCCCCCCCCCCCTCCACTCCAGGGAGAAGGCACAAGTCCTGCCTCATCTTGAGTGAAGAATTGCTCTCTGGAATCTTTGCCTGTTTTTTTTTTTTTTTTTCTTATCAATAACTTAGTGTTTTGCTTTACATTTGGTTTTAAATTTCTGCCTTTGACTTAAAAAGAATATCAATTGAACTAAACAAGAAAAATTTTTATAAATTGTCCTCCAAAATCTGGCCTCACATTCCTTTCATGTTTTAATTAATGTTACAAGAAAAAAAAACAAAACAAAAAGAACATACAGTGTTAGCAGAGTTGCATCCTCTTATTGTATCTATTTGAAGAAAATCTGACTCCGAAATAAAGTTGAAGTGACTTTTCCAACCACAGGAGGTACCTGTCTGTTCTTGTTCTGGACTTTGTATGGGAGAACCATTACAGTTTGTTGGATAATTATCTGCCAGTCTTAGCTTCATGTCCTAAAAGCCTGGGAAGAGTTCAGTTACAGCCATCCTGTGAGAAAGCAGGCCTAGTTATTTTTTTGCTTAACACGCCAAGATATTACGTAACCTAAAATTTAGCCTTTAACCAGGGACTGTCATTGTGAAGCTGCTAGCAACATGAGAAAGTTCTTGTACAATATATTTGTAGCATCACAGGGGTGAATTGTACATATATCGGACATATATGGCATGTGTTTGTATAAAATAAACCACCAGGCACTCACAGTAGCATCAGTTATGTCTATTCATAGTATTCAATGCTTCTGTATATGGCTAGTGAACCTAAGGTATGATATAGCAAGACATGGAGTAGTCACATATGCTGCTGGATGAAAGTGGCCCAGAAAATGGAAACAAATATGATGACCACTACCTTATTCTTTCATTCTAGTCTTGAATGCCTTCGCAAGATTTGGATGGCTGAAGTTGGCACAAGTTCTAGTTCGCAACTCACAAGAGGCCAACTGAAAGCAACGTCACAAACCACATTGTAATTGGTTGGTATACGTTACATCCTGAAACCTGGTAACCTTCAGGGCCAGTTAGGGGATGAATGAACACAATTACTCCTTTAATACTTTTTTCTCAAATTTCCCTTCACCCCTGAGCAAAGAACAAATGGCCTCAAAAGCTGGGAAGAAATTCTGCTTCACCAGAACAAATAGGATTGAGCTTCCTTGACAAAGACAGTTCACACATTATCTGGCTAGCAGTGTTAATCAGCCTATTATACTGGCTAACAATCAATGTGTGAAAACAAAACTGATGCTATGGTAGAGATTTGCATGAAAGCCAATGGTTATCTATGTACAATGAAGCAAATAGTGTGTTTTTTTATCAAGATTAGCCTTCAGCCACCAGATGTAGTGGACTTTATGTTGATCTAAGAGTCAAAAATACAGGTGCCATTTTAACAAAGAACACTCAGCTGCGAAAATGCAAGCTAAAAGTGTTGGCCACTGTAAGATTGAAATCCGCATCAAGAGGAGCTTCATGACTGCCATGATCCTGACAGTTCTGAGGAAGTGGATCCAGAAGAACATGTGTCGTACATCACATCATTCTGCAGCTCCAAATACTGCACATCCTACGAAAAAAATGTAAATACAAAGGATCATACTTCATAACCTTATCCACCTACAATGTAGTGTTGTTTGCAAACATTGGGGCAAGGATTTTCTACTGTTCAGCTAACAAACACACTGACTTATGTTACTATCAGCCCATTGGCTTAGATGTATTTACTTCTATCCTGCTAGTAATTTTTTTTTTCAGTTTCTGGATTCAGAAAATCACAGTAGTAGAACCAGGTGTTGTAACTAATGGCTATTCAATAGTTTACTCAATGGTTATTCAATTTTTATTCAATGGTCATTCAATGGCTACTCAATGATTATTTCTATGCAAGCTTTTGCTGTCTGAATAGTTAGTTCCCTTCTCCTCTCAGTGACAGCTGCCTACTCTGTTGACATTGATTTGCACAGGGTTATAGGTGTGCACATCAAGCTGCAGTCTCATGATCAATGACAAGGGCATGGTGGGTTTCTTCAATTCAAAAACTAAAATTAGTGTCTGGGTAGAAATGATCATCCGTGATCAAAATTAGATAAAATTATATATTAGGTAAATTACTTCCTTTGTGTGGGCTTGAAAGCCATTATGTACTCCACACTATAGTGCTAGCACAAAAATGGAAAATCTTACATTTGCATCTGCAACTGCCTCTTCCAAGAGCTGATCGAGCTCTGTGGCCAATTTGTCAAACGAGGGGCGTTCCTCTGGATTATGTCGCCAACATCGCATCATCAGCTCATACCTGAGACAAAGAATGGATGATTAATCATTAGAAAAAAAAACATGCTATTAGACAGTCAAGACAACCTTTTCCTCCTGCTCCAAGTCCCCCCTCTTATTGAATTCTTCACATCATCCACCGCCACCTCCTCCTTTTCCTCCAAGGCCTCTCTACTGTGTCCAGTTAACCTTCCCTCTGCTCAAAGCCGTCCAAGTACTTTCAGAAACTATACAATTTATCTGAACAACAGTTGTAAGTTAATCAACCGAACATTGTTAGACTGACATCTGAGTTCTCTTATAACTGATATCCACACCTAGTGACCATGCCCAGCACACAGAGTTACTTGCAAGAGCACTACCATTAATAAATTTCCAGCACAAGTGCTGTAATGAACCACACAGTGTATATACTACAGGTCATTTCTCGTTAATACATAATTTTGGGGACCTAAATTTTACTGCTTACTAATGAGAATTGCTTACTATGACAGCTGTACATTAAGCATCAGTATGTACTATTAGAAATTACATACAAATGGAGTATGTACTAATGCGAAATGACTGTAGTATACATGCTTAATACAGTTACGAGAAATACAGGGGTTGAATAGAGAACACCTGGGATCTGCTTATCCTTCGGCTTTTGATGATCATCATGAGAGACATAAATAAAAGCAAGGCAATGGTTTGGTGTTCCGCTGACAAACTTCTGTAAGGAAATATCCCCTCTCTAATGTACCAGTATACAACACTATATATGGGGTAATATTACAAACATGCACTATGCAGTGTGTGGCCAACACACAGACTATTACCCTTAGACAACAGCAAACAAAAAAAAGGAATGCACAGTTGCAAGTCTAAGTGGATAGTAGCTTACAACATGTCTGGGCAGCCAAGTGGCTGTTCCATTCTTGTGCCGGACTTCAACAGCGCAAACAGCTGCTCAATAGGAATGCCAGGATATGGTGAACAACCTGTGAGATAGAAACGTTGCCAAATTGGGCAGACACTCCCTTAGTGATTCAACACATGCACAAACAAACTGCTCTGCACACTGATCCCATCTCATAACATTACAGTGATAAAACATAAATAAAACTCAGTGCACACAGGAAAGCACAAAAAGTTTTCCCTTGCATCAACTAATTGTAAGCTGCACGTCACTGGGCAAAGTTTCAAGTCGTGTATGAAAAGAGAGTCAATTTGCTCAGTAGATGCAGTCTATGCTAAGTTAGGTTACCAGAACTCACCCAGTGTTGCAATCTCCCAAAGAAGAACTCCAAAAGACCAGCTGCACGAACGTAGGCAACACAACAACACAAGGCAACAAAACAATCAACCATACCCTTTTTAGCAGTCCTGGAGATATACTTGTAGAAGGAAAATAGACAGACATGACATCTGTATACATGACACTGAGGTAGTATGTCTCCTGGTGTATAAATGAACAGGTTGGTCCGCTAATCTACCTTGACAATTAGTCCTGTGTGTGAAAGGATGTACAGATGACCCTGAGTGTACACATATCAAGCAGCATGTTAAATACATCTCTTGCACTAACCCAGAAAAAGAAACAGAAGATTGTAAGGTATGCAGAAAGAAACAGTTAAAAAATGTTGAGCACTTACACATCACTTTGTGTGGTGTAAACACCGTCAAATAATGACTCGAGCGCGTGCCATTTGACAGGAACTTGCTTGCTCTTCACACGACGGTAGATCATGTCAGCATCCAAACAGCGGGAGTGCCCAAAATCGGAGATTTTCAATGTGAAATCTTCAGCGATCAGAATATTTCTTGCAGCCAAATCACGATGAACGCACTGTATAATATTGTAATCAGAACAAAATTATCAAGTGCAATCACCAATTGCTATCTCTCCTATTCCAAGACTCTATGCTGGTCTTCCCTGCTCAACCAACAAAATGCACATGTCAAATTAAGGAAGCTCAGGCCCTTTTCAGAACTTTACATAATATTACGTGCTTTGTCTGTACAGTCAGTTAAATCAAAGAGCACCTAATGCAGGCTACGGTGTGCTGCTTGGCCAAGAGCTACCTGTAATTGTTCATCTACACTTGATAGGTGTGTGCTTCATATCTTCATCCAGAAGTTCTTTCCATACTTCTAGTTTTGATGTAAGATTCAGTTTGTCAGCAACTAAGTAAAATAAAGCAAATACCATTTAAAACTCTCCTAGCCCTCCACAACACAGAGTAACTCTCCTGGCCCTCCACAACACAGAGTACAGACCATTCCTGGCCCTCCATAACACAGAGTACAGACCTTTCCTGGCCCTCCACAACACAGAGTACAGACCATTCCTGGCCTTTCACAACACAGAGTACAGACCTTTCCTGGCCCCCCACAACATAGAGTACAGACCTTTCCTGGCCTTCCACAACACAGGCTACAGACCTTTCCTGGCCCTCCACAACACAGCATACAGACTTTTCCTGGCCCTCCACAACACAGAGTAACTCTCCTGGCCCACAACACAGAGTACAGACCTTCCTGGCCCTCCACAACACAGAGTACAGACCTTTTGGGATGCCAAGAAATCCATTCCACGTGCTATTTGCCGACTAAACTTGTAGACATCAGTTGGTCTCAGTAAGTCTTCCATGTCTGGCATTCGTGAGCGTGAGTGAAGTTTTGTTATCGCTTTCTGTCCTGGCATCTGAGGAGAATCGGCGGTGGCACTTTGATCACACGATGCTGTTCTGTCCTTAGTGGCACTGTTCAGACGAACAAGATCCGCCTTTATTCGACCGGACATGCCACGTCGACCACGGAGAAGTGCAAGCAGGTTGCCACGAGATGCGTACTCCATAACAAGAACAGTGCCCACTGGGAGATACAGAAGAAACTGTAATCATAGGAATATCTCCAACAAACACAGCCCACCTACTTAAACACGTAACATAACCATCTATTGCTTTCTGAATGAGAGGCTGTTACAAATCTTCAATTGGTCTATATTTGTACATGTCTGCCTGCATGGTATGTTGTCTGTCTGTGAAGTGGGTTATATGCATGTTTAAGCCGTTGTTGCATTGACCTAAGGTGTGAGGTTACACCATGTAGCTAGTACTGAGAGCCTTTTATGCCTTCCAAAAGTTCGGTTTTGCAGCATTTGGCGGAGTTGCACATCACAGGAAGTACTAATATAGTATAGTCCTATAAGCATGTTGACCTATGTCAGGCAGACTGCCTCTCTCTCTCTTTCTTTCTTTCTTTCTTTCTTTTTCCTGAGATGGTTTCAACAGTCCTTCTTACACACAACTTAGAAAACAGAGCCTAATAAT
>JAOWAW010055566.1:0-28476 GCA_028565695.1 Nicola tetela | reverse complement strand
GAGTGGGGGTCATGGCTGGCAGTCCGGGGCTGAATTGGCTGTCAGTGCCGGCCATGTGAACATAATTATATATGAGGACGTCCATTTTTGCCCTTTTATTTCTTTTCCTTTACTTTCTGCAATATGCTATATCTACTCTCCTAACCGTCTTCGTCATTGAAAAATACTACTATAAATTACTAA
The DNA here is from genome assembly GCA_028565695.1 of Nicola tetela. NCBI lineage: Eukaryota > Metazoa > Porifera > Calcarea > Clathrinida > Clathrinidae > Nicola > Nicola tetela. The sequence goes on along the minus strand of JAOWAW010055566.1, from coordinate 28,293 downwards.
TTTTTGTCCACAGTTTATTTTCGTAGTCTTTGTACAGCGGGAAATACCAATTTTAAAGCGGCAGTGTCACGCTATTCAGCGATCTTTTGTGTGTAGGAAAAAATGGCGCCTCGCATGCACTTGTGCATTCTTGGGCGCTGTGGCTAGCAAGCAGCAGGCCACGCAGCAATCGCGCTCATACTTGTACATGACAGCTCCAGACACCATTTTAATTGTTCCCCACTCTTTTAAATTGGCGGCAACACACACTAGCATACGCTGGATATCGTGACACTGCCGCTTTAATATTGTACCGAAATTAATTTAGGCAGGCATTTGGTTACAAAGCCAAGAAGTACGAAATTTTGTCACTACGAAAACTTTGTCCCGCCAAAACGTTTGAAAATTGGAAATGTGCGAAAATTAATCTTTTTACTGTTTAGGTGAAAGACGCTGTTGAAGCCTTTCTCTTCCTCTACCTCTGGATTTCAGTGCTTCCTTATCCATACTCCCCAATCGGAGTTTTTTGCTCATGACCCAGCTAGTGGAAACACAATGGGCAATGAAATGCATTGAAATAGAATGCCATACAAATACAATATACATGTAATACATCATCAACATATATGTATAGGATTGACATGTTCTCAAAATCAATAAACAGAGGAAGTGTAACGGTGAGTTTGATTCAGGAAGGCAATCGACAGGGAAGGAAGAGAAACAAGAGTCTCAACTGTAAGTATAAGATAAAGCGGAAAAGCTAGTGTTCCATACTCTGCACCTAAGAGATCTTGCAGATGTAGCTGGGAGTGCAATCAGTGTTGGAGAAGAGTCAAAATGCCGCAACCAACTTAAATAGAAAATTGCACCTTTGCGACACAGTAGAGGAGCAAGGCTGGTGTGGCAAACATTTTCACCCTTGGCTTTTGACGGAAGGTGGAATTTTACCAGATTTCTTGCTGCAAAAGCACTAAAATTTGCAGATAAATTGCTGGGATAACTAGAGTTTAATGTCCTGTCCGTGTCGGCTGAGCGCAGTTAGGGAGGAGGAACGTAAATTCCCACCCAGCCCGTAGCGCATGGTAAAGATGACATCACTCATTGATACTTAAATGCGAGCAGTCTTAGGCTTATCAAGTTTAACAACTTGCCAAAGGGTTTTTACTGATTGACGTGATGCAAAGCAGAGTCCTGTTAGGTCTACAATTCATTCGTGGTTTGTCATTTGCTCTATGCACACTTGCTCACTGTGTACATGGTTTACCCTGGTCCGTCAGTGAAGCAACTGTTAATCGTGGTTAACGTTTGTGTCCTTGTAGTGGAGCATATTGATATAATCGGTTACACCATCCGATGATTGATTGAGTACGTTCTTGTGTGTGTTAAAGTGAGCAAGAAACGGTGGTGTTTTCGGTAATATCAGTTCCAGAAACGTGAAGCTGGATTTTGATGGCAACTTGATTAAAGTTAGGAAATGCTAATGTATGTTGGATACGGTGTTGAGAGTGGTTCTACCCTTTGGCTGATTTCACCAACCAGATAAATAATGTTGGATACTGGTTGAAAGACCTTGGGTGGAAAAAGTGAAAGTTAAAAACTGCATTGTGATAAGTCAAATGGGACCTAGATATGGGCAAAGAAAAATGGCGGACGAAAACTTTAAATCGTTACTAACACTTACTGTGTCTTTGATATGCAAGATATCAGCCTAAGTTTTTTGCTGTCGCTTCTGTCTAGAGGGGATTAACAATACAGTACTATAGTTTCCCAAATTTCCATTTTTACCCTACCTTGGCAGCATGTCACGGCTATAACTTAGGAAGGAGGCGGAAAAACAACGTTTTGTAGTATTATTTTTAAGTTCAATGGTCAGAGAGCCTCTGTAGAAAATTTAAAGTTGATAGGGTAAGAAATGGCTGAACTACAATGAGTTGAAGTTTATGAAACTCCGTTTCGAGAGAAAAGCGTTTAACTCCCCGCGACTGAATGCATGCAGGCAATGTTTACAGAAGTACTTCCTGCATTTCTTCTTGTTGTACTGAAACATTAAGCCGTTAAAGTCCTTGATCCAACAGTAGTGACTGTTTTCTTCATCGACGATGTAGAGAAGATCGACGTGTCTTTCGAATGCGGCTGTAGTAGTGCAAAGAGGGTAGACCTCTTTCTCATAACCGTATATGTGGACTGAAATTCCGTTCTGTTCTTTGAACTTGGGAACGTCTTTCAGAGCTACACGGAAGTCGATCCCATTGAAGTTCAACTCGTTTTCGTACGGCTTGTACTTTGTTACTCGCTAAGGATCTTTCTCCTGTGGATACAAGGCAGCTAGGACGCTCCATATGAAGCACTTTTTGTCGCCATTCTTATTGTTGATCACAGCCCTGGTGTTTCGCACCATCGTAGGAATCCTCATGTAGGAGGAGCTTTGTGCTTGTGCATGCTGATTTGAAAGAGCAACAACTTAGTGAACACCCAGCCTGAGCCTTCCCGTTGATAGTTCGCGATCTTTTGAGTCAGGTCATCGATTGCTTTATCGACGACATCTCCTATCTCCGATTCGTTCATGATCGTGTAAGGCTGAGAGGTCGTATGGGGTTGAGTGGGCCTAAGTTTCTCACTTACCGGTTTGATAAACTCGATCTGAACTGTCACGATTATCTTGATATTTTTCAATTCCGATAGTTCGGTGAGTAGCAGCTTTGCAAGTACTTTCTTTTTCACTGCTAAGTACGCACCTGGATCCTTGACACGCTTCGGAATACGGTTGTTGTACACTTCACCAAAGCCTTTGAATGCTCTTGCGGCTCGAGAGTAAGCCGGTGCTCGCGGCTTTCTCTGAGTCCTTGTTCTAAGCAGCCTTGGGAAACTATCGAAGTAATCTTCGGTTGTCCGAGGCTTTGGCTGGTGACGCCGACACAGACCAGCACTCACGGCTCTGAACTTGCACCTTGGACCATTCTTGGTGATTGTAGAGCATCGCACAAGCTGTGATTTGCTGGTAAATAACCATCCTGAAACAATCTCTCTCGATTTTGGAGCGGGCCTTTAAGTTGTCATTGCTGTATTGAGTGTTCCTGTTGATTGCTTCAATTGCGTTTTTGATTTGTAGTTCCGAACTAAATACATTGTCAATTGCTTCCTGGGCTACAGTCCATGGGTTAGTGTTTTAGTTCCCGAGAGACTAGTACTCTCCGTGTGCATTCCCGATTACCTTTTCGACTGCTTTCGAGACTGCATTCCTGATCAAGGTGTCGAGCTTTCGTTTCGATTGTGGTAGCGGTTGCTTGTTCTTAATCGAGTTCTCGAGTACGTTCTCGACTGTGTTCTTGATCGAGTTCTCGATAAAATGTTGCGTTGATGAATTCATTTTCTCTTTAGAAAGATCTCCTTTAGACCCTTTTCTCTCTTCATTTGTATCGATTGTCTTAACCGATCAGCGTTTTGTCGATCGTTTCGTATCGACTATCGATCGGCGCTTTGTCGATCGCTTCGATTCGTAGGCGGGGTCTCGGTCGTCTCGGTCGTTGGCGCTCGTTGACTGTCATTGACGGTCTTTGACGGTCATTGACCGGTGCTCCTCTTTTTAAAACGGAGCCGGTGATTTTAAACGGCAGATCCCGTTTAAAATTGGGGTTGCGCCAAATCCCTCTTTTCTATGCTACTGGTGGTTTGGTGTTTAATCTTTGTGTGTGACTGTGAAGCCACAGTAGTCAATCTGGAAGTCTCCAAATACAAATTTGTCTTTATGCAAGGTGATACCATGTGTGAAACACTGTTGAATGATCTCTCGGACGTTTTTCGCATAAGATGCCAGATCTCCGGAATAGCCGGATCAGTATATCCTCCACTACGTTTTGAATGTGATCCATTCATGTTAGAGCTTCATCCTCTCGCCTGCTGTGTCGACATCTATCACCGGCTGAGATGAGACACATTGCGTTCCTCTTAAACCGGTAAAGTAACCGAAAAGTAGTGAACTTTGCCCGGTCATCGTCTAGCAGGACCTGCCAGTAGCCATGGTGGAATTGAGTGTTGAAAAATACTTCGTTGCTGTTGAGAGTGCTGCAACTGTCTCATGTGGGACATGTGTTGGTTAGGCTGAGCGTTAGACAAATTAATTCAATCCGGTAAGATCCATTGTGATAAGTGGCTCGTCAGAATTCTTTTTGGGTACCAACACCACTGGACGGCACCATGCGAGCAATTCTCCACTAGCACTTTTTCGCTGCATACCCTTTTCTGTCGTGTTGTTCCATTGTTGTATCAACGATTCACACTATTTGAAAGGGATAGAGCAAGCGTTATAGTGCCTGTAATGACATGGAGATACTCCTTTCACTAGATCCCCTGTATATGCATCAGTGGACCAGCCAGTGATCAGAATGGTTTATCTGAAAATGCCTCAGGAAAATCACGGATAATCGTTTTCCTGGTCGGCTGAGAATTGTCCAGCGTACGTACGTTCTGGAAATTTGATGTGGATGTCTCTCGTATACAAGCAAACAGTGGCTCGTGTGCATGAGTAAGCAACATGTGATCAACCTGACCTGTTTGACGAATGCGTGATTGAGGCCATCCTTCCTCAAGTAGCCCAAGCTGGATAGTGTGAGATTTCGAGGAAAATCTTTAGGGCTTCCTTATGAGTTTCAAAAATCTTATGCCTGAACTCCAATAGATTACATTCTTCGGCTGGAGGAGCCTTAGGAAGCATCCAATCAGAGTTTCTGCAGTGGAAGCCAGGTAAAAAATATGTCTAAGATTACCCACGCTCACCTCCCTACAGCTAAAAAATGCGTTGATTCGCTCAGAGCGTTTAAACTTTTCAAGCCAAGAGGTCAAAGTGTCCTTAGAGGGCAACTCAGGAGCTGGTCTAAATTTAGACCCCAAACCCAAAACACGTCTCTCGGTAGCATATAGTACGCATGACAAAAAAATGATGAACCTTAAAGTTGTTAACGTGAACATCATAAGCAGAAATAGGGAAATGGTAAACGAATCGTAATCTAAGATCAGAAACAGTTTTTAAGGCTTTTGGCAGGCAGCAGGACGAAAACCGTTTTTAGACGGCTTCCTAGTAGAGTTTGTTGCTGCTTCCTTCGTTGTCGTCGGCTCCTCCTTCGGCTTTAGCTTCTGCTTGCTCGGCTTCTGCTTTTGCTTTCGGTTGCTTGAAGAGTTGCGACTGTGACTGAGGTTTTTCCTACAGCCCTTTGGATTTCCTTTTTTATGATCGTACCAATCTCTTTAGAGGATGGTGGATTGTTAGAGGAATCAACATCTCTTGAGACTAACGGTTTACGTTCTTTTAAAAGTTGAAACCGGAGCTTAGTAGCCTCAAGATCGGCAAGGGCCAGAGCCTTGCCTTTCGAAAGCTGTTCGTCGATTTTGGAAATCAGGGGTTCTGTCTCGGCGCTTTTTGAAAGCGTCGCCACAAGTTTGCGGCAGTTGTCGCGAGCGTTATAGGTTCGGTAGAATAACTAACGAAGGGGAGACCAGCGGGCTCACACAAACGCCGTCTCAAATCATTTATTTGTTGTAGATCAAGAAGAGGAGAACTGAGAGAGTTAGAGAGCGAGAAAGCGAGAGTGAGGCAAGTAGTGGTAGAAGGGTGGTGACCTAAAATTAGTAACAACGTACAATGGATATAGAAAGGTCAAAGGGAGAATTCAGGTACGAGAGAGAATACAACCTGTACACATTAGGGATCGTCATTACGCGACGAAGTCGTGACACTCCCGCACACAGAAATTACAAGGAAACAAAAACTGAGGGAAGGGGAAAAAAGAAAAAAGCTCGAAGAAACACGTACGCAAAAGAATGATTGCGTGATCAGAATTCGAACATTAAAGAAAGCAAACAAACTCAAAAAAGCAAAGGCAACAAACGCACAGCAACACTGTTGTGTACACCAAGAGAAGACTGCGTTGTGTTGTTGGGTTGACCGTCGGATTCCACAGCACTGGTGTACGCTGAGATGTTTGCAATGTGTGATGGGTCGGATACCGAACAATCATTAAGACTGACACCGGAGGATGGCTGGCGACAACTGCGATCATATACAATCCGTATCGGTGTTGTTGTCGACAATGTCTTCACTGGGTGGTGTAGTAGGTAGTGCACACGCTGCTTATGACCGGGAAGTTGATCTGAAGGGTCGACCTTTTCGATGTATCCGCGACTGAGCTGCACTGCAATTATCCGCTCATAGACTGTGAGGAATTCAGGTGTTTTTTGCAGACGCTGGACTGTTGAGCGAGTGCGTTCAAAGGCAATGGTGTAGTTGCTCGGCAATGGTGGCGCGTCATTCCTCCATGGCAATTGCGCTTCACACCGCTCACCATTAAAAGAGATTGGCTCATCTTGATACTGTTCGAGGAAGGTATTCCGAGGCATGTCACTCGATGCCTTGATGGCAAGTGTCTTCAAAGACCAAAAACGTTGGAGATCGAACTCATCGTCGTCATGCTCTTGCAGACTGCAAAGCAGAGATGTGATGGTTGTAGTTGCAGTGACGCGTTTGGTTGAAGCGCTAGTTTGCTGGGATTTCTGGACTGGGCCAGATAACAGATAGCCAAGTCTGGAGTTAACTGCAGTTGGTCCTTCTTCAAGGTGAATAACAGTATTGCCAACAAACTGCCAATACAAGTCGGCACCTATGAGGGGGTCGGCAGTGTAGGCTGTTGTGACTGGGGTGAGCGAGGGTAACGTTCTGGAGTCGCTGTTTGTTGAAATTGCATCCAGGTTGACCAAATGTGGCAATTTCTGGTACGATTAGAGCACGTACTGGAATAGTTGATTGATCTGTACAAACGACATTGATTGTCGTAACAGGACATAGTGCAGCATTGGAGTGACCACCAAAGGTGGATAGGGAGACATCCTCGTATGCATGAACTGGCAAATTCAGCATTGTGGCGAAGGACTTGGTGATGAAGCTGCGTTGTGCACCTTCATCAAAGAGAATGTTTGCAGAGCATTCCTGATGGTTGGGCAATTGCACAGGAGCGATTGCTGTTTTGAGCAAAACAGGTCCCGAACCAGCATGAGTTGAAGAGTTGAGGTAAAGAGCGGCTGGTTGGTTGGTAATAACTCTTAAACTGTAGTGTTGGAAGACGAGTTTGTGTCAGTCGTCACAGCAGGCATAGATCCAGTAGAGAGCAGGTTGACAGCTGCAGGAGAAGACCCGTTCCTTGAGGTTCGGTTGGCGGTTGAACGGGGAGTAGCACTGCTGGTAGGTTGTGAGGGTTGGGCGTCAACTGTGCACAGTGAAGAATGATAATGATGTCTTGCAGAACAGGTGCGACAACGGCCACGAGATGTACAACGTGCTACTCGATGATTTCCGATACAGTCGCACGATGGCCATTCTTCCATCATGTGACGTGACTGACGTATAGTTAGCACTAGAATGTTCATCATACGAATGGCTATCACGCTTGGAACAAAGCTCCTGAATGCGGGCTTCCTCAAAGTTTATCACCCGGTGAGAAGTTTTGAATCTTCTAATACACCAGTCCACAAACTTTTTAAGTTCGGAACTTAGGCCGGAGGGTCGCGAGACGGTAACTCGTGGGGTAGGCTGTCCAGCTGGGATGAGTTCATCGTCGAATTCGTCGAAAAAATCCAACGGAGATGACGACGACTGTCTCCTTTTAGCCTGGGGCTGGCATTGCAATTGACTCATGTTAAAAACCGAGGAGTTAGTAAGAAGCAAGTGAAAAAAGGGGGACTAACTCGACACTGAGCTCACTAGACTCAATTTGATCGTCTTTATTTTTGTGACCGGTTTCGGGCCTAAAATGAAGCCCTCGTCAGACAAAAAGACATGTGTGCTTACAAGAGAAAGAGTCAGAATATATAACAAAAGCAGCGAAATAAGAAGTATGTAGCGGCAAGTTGCCAAATTGGCAAGCTAAAGAAAATACACAACTTGGCACGAGCGGTTGCCAAAAATAATGTGTATACAAAGTAAATACTAAAAAAGCGTACGCTGCTTAAGATAACGTATCTGGGCCTTCGGGCCGAAAATCGCCCGGAAGTGCGGCTTCAGATTTCGTAGAACGGGTGGAAAGGAACATAGAAATTGCTAACTCTATCAGTCTTTCTATCATCTTCAGAAGAACCTTCCCCATTGCCTTTTAGTTCAGGAGGCTGAAAGCCAGGAAGAACCTTTGCGAACTCTTGCTCTAGTAAAGCAGGAGGATAACCACGTGCACGTAATCTTTTAGAGAAAGCACACGGATACGAAGAATGTCAGGTAAGGCCAAGTTTGTGCGATTATATCGTAAAAGCTCAGGGTGAATAAAAGCTCTGAAATTAGAGCGGGGGTTAGCTGACGAGAAAGGGAAGATAAGCGTTTAGCTCCTTCTGATATGTCTTAAAGGACGTTACACCTTCCAAGCCTTTCCAACACGTAAGTCTAGAAAAACAGTTCTAGGTGCTGGGTCAGTCCAAACCAGACGGATGTGTGATGCTAACTTTTTGTATAAAGCTAGCTGGAAGTCTTTCAAAACTTCTAAAGAGCCATCCCAGATGAGAATAATATCATCGACAAACCTTTTAAAGAGGATAATCGAGTCAGAGAAAGTGCTTATAGCAATCTTCTCATCAACAGCAAGAAAACCATTAGCTACGTTTACAGCCATTGGACTGCCCACGGCCATGCCAAAGCACTGTTTGTAAATGGCTACTTCTTGCTTTGTATCACCTACAAAACGGAAAATGTTAGTGTCTAAAATCCGTTCTGTGAGATCAACTAACAAATGTTTCATTGGGTGGTTGTTTGCTTCAAGCAGCTTTCTAAAGCTGTGAGGGTAGCGGTCCACTCCATGTTAGTGTATAAACTTTCGACATCAGCTGTGACTATCACGGCTGAATCTGAAAGACGAAGCTTTAAAAGCTCTCGGATGAGTTCGGAACTTGATCCTTTAGGACTGTGTCTTCCTTATTTATAATCGATTTGATATGAAATTGACAAATCTAGAAGCCGGAGCTGAACAGTAACCTATGCAAGAAACATTAGGTCTGTATTTAATACCGCAAGGTCCTAAGGGCTTGTGGATTTTAGGGATACCGTAAAACTTTGCTGGTTTAAACGAAAAAACTGAAAAAGACCATGCAGATCTCTTAAGCAAAAGCTCTTGCTTAAGAGAGAAGGTCTGATTCTACTGTACATGAAGAGCAGCTTGGTATGAGCCCTTCCACAACTAGAGGCGACCGCAGAGCTTTCGACACGCACCAAGTCTGCCACCATTTGCTGCATTGACATTTTGGCTGTCACGCAGCAAGTTTTTCTTTAAAATCAGATAAATCTGGTCGAGATATTTAATCTGATAGCGTCAGCATTTGCTCCGCTGTCAAGTAACCGTTAGTTGTCTTTCTTAAGCATTGTCGCGGAAAACTTCAATATTGATCAGTTTGATGGACGTTAATTTGGTGTGATGGATGTAAAAATTGCCTACCTGTTCATCATCCTGACTGCACATTTGCCAATGCGACTGTCGACGACAAAGTCTTGAACAATTGCGGCAACGTTTTTGTGAAGGTTTGCCGCAAAAAGGGACACCTAGTAGGCTGCGCCGTTGTCAACAGCAATCCTCGCTGTGACAGAGATTTTATTGTTTATTCGACTTTGACAAGGCCGCAATTTTGACGTGATGGTGGTCGTCAAGCTTATTCTCTGCCTCCTTGGTCGACTCCTCGGCTGAACAGCTTTGTAAAACACGATCTCATAACAACCTCTTGCTATGTTCCCTCTCTATTACACGGCCTCGCCTCGCATAGTCGTATCGCGTAGACCACAAATGAACAGGTTACGGAGTCCAAAGTTTGCTACCGTTGATCCGTAGTCACAGCCTGAGCTGCATGATGTGCATGCAAGTTTGTCTTCAAAGTCACAGGCATTATGAATACGCGACTATGCCGAAAAGTACTGATCGACAGATTCGACACTCTCACCTTCCACTTGATCACATCGATGGAATGCCATGTGGTAAATAAGAGGGTTGCACTTCCACCGTAGCCGGTAATTTCGCCATATTTCACGGTTGCCAGGAATAGAAATATCAAGTAGGTTGGCGTCCCACGGGTGTGTGCAGAACGTATCTAAGTTCGTTCGTAAGAATGCTTGCTGATCGTCAGCGCACAAAAGCTCGCCTGTCGCTCTTATCATGTCAAAATAGTCGTTTATACAAACACATTTACGGAACATAGAATGGTCAAAGACGTCTGGTCAGGCGAACACCAGGCACTCTGCACGACGTGCAACCGGGTTAGTAGAGCGTTGTGATTCATGACTGCTCCCTGTGGTGAGTAGGTTAGTTGTCCTTCTAGGCTCCCTTCAGTTGTGACAAGCAACACGTTCTCTCGCGAGATACGCCAGCACGTCTTGTTACTGCTGGAGGACTGTACAATAACACTCAGGAAATCGTTTGTAGGGTCTGTAGAACTTGTGCTGCTGCTGGAGCTACTTCGAGGTTTGTCACGACTACCCTGGGTGCGAGCGCGGGTTCTACTCACTACACCATTCATTGAGACTGAGGAAGAGTGGGTTTAAATCACTATTGGGTGCGAGTGCGTGTGTGTGTGTGTGCAAAATATTAATGTGCATGAAGATGTTATATTACTGCAGGTGGCAGAAGCACAGGTGATATACTACAGCCACCAGGTCCTTGTTTTATCATTGTAACTTGTCACAGGGTACAGTACTATTATCAACACCATACCAACTGAGCATACCTGCACATGTAGTTCCTGTTGAGCGATGGCTAGAATCAGAGTGCATGCGTCACGGACAACGTTATGAGTACTGGGGCAGTGCTGCTTGCAGCTCGTAAGCATTTCGTGTTAAAGATTCTTCCCGCTTCAATAGCCCTTTTGAAGTATTTCAGTATCCATCAATAGATTTCTTTTAACTCCAGCTAAGTTACGGTACAACGACGTTTCAGTATCCATTAAATCCTGATCAAAGGCTTCCTTTAGATCAAAAATACAACGCCCAGTAAGTTTGAGGTGTCCATAACAGAGGAACATTCTCAGTATTAAATGGACAAGTTGTTAATGGGTACTGTCATTGCAGCAAAATCCAGATTGCGACTTGGATATAAATGGCTGTAATTAGCTTGCTTTCCTCTTTTTGTTTTGCTTCTTTTCCTAGTGTGGTAGTTAACTCAGGGATAACAGTAGTTTTGACGCGATCCGAGAGTGACCTCACAGGACTTCAGGAAAGCCTTACGGAGGATGTAGAGTTTGTTAGCTGAATCATTGGTCACGTCAAAGTTGTATATGCAGAGAGAAGGCCAGGTAAAAACCCTCCAATGGAATTCGAAGGGCTAGTTCATTTGCACGTTTGCAGATGACTACCACGAGTCTTTAGGTTTTCTTCTCTCTCCTTACTGCTGCATGTTTTCAAGCCCTTTGCGTCATCTCCAACTCTTGCGGTGTGAAAGTAATTTAATATATGGGAGTGGCATTTTAAAATTAGCCACAAAATTCCATCTGCTTCCATTTAGATGCATCACCAAAATGAAAAGGCTACCATGGTTTGACCAACGGGGTCTCAGCTCACTCAGATGTATTTGAGTTGTATGAATGCACTCATTGTAGTGAACGTGTTTTTAGATGTTACCGATCGTTTTGATTCATCTCAAAATGGCGGGCAGAAAGATTCTAATTGCCGACTGGGAGATAACGCAACTGTCGCTTGCAACTTGAGCAGGGTCATTAACTCGATGGTTGACCGTTTGAGAACATGTCCAATATACAGACTTTGGTCAGCTTCTTTCCTGATTAATGTTTGTCAAGGTAAGGGCTGTGTGCACGCATGTACATAAGGACAAGATTTGACAGAACAGGTGGAATTCATCTTGTAACTATTCAAATATTCTTCTTTGCTACTGGGGTTACAGACATCCAATAGAAAGCCGGTAAGCAGGCTACAACAAAATATCAAGGTCACATCAAGGGTGTGTGAAGAATGCATGAAACAAATACAGGTGGCATCCCTTTAATTCAAACCCCAAGTTGCCAAGCAAAATGGTCTAATTATCAGGATATTCTAATTGTCCAAACATGGCCAAACTTGGTATGCATCTCCAAATACTTCTACTGCAGTAGGAAATAATGTTATGTAATGCTAGATGCATCAAACCCAAATGTGAAGAGAAATATCTGCATGATGGTGTCACTGCTGATCATTACAGCCTTTCATGTAGATGTGTACATTCACCTCAAGTGCTCCAAAACCGTGCTGCACACAGTCATGTCGCATATGGGCCATCAACAAGCACTGAAGTGGAAATTAGCCGGATTGTTTGATTGATTGATTTAGCACCCATGGAAGATAAAGTTACGTGTTTTCACCAGCCATTTCTCCACGGATGATAAGCAAAAATAACCATATGTTGTTATTACTCAATAGAACACACAACAGCCCTTTTGCAATATTATTGTCTGGGTTTGAGGCATGGCATCGCAAGCCTTTGTCAAGGGCTGTAGAGTAGACTACTCTGTAGATGTGGAATGGCGGAGCGAGAAAGTTTTCATCTGTGCGACTCGAATCTGTTGTTACAGTTGCCAGATTCCACCTGGACAGAGGATTGTCTTTGGGGGTTCCTACATAGTCAACCAGAACGCTTGTTAGGAAAAACAGCCGGAACTTCCAGAGGGGTAAGTCAAAAACTATCGTCACTGGCACATCGGCGAGAGACATCATGCTCATTGTCCAACAACTCTCATTATGGCAATCCTCTTTATTTTCTACCTTTTTGGTGTATTAGACCATTGTTCACCAGAACAACCCTGGCCGGGCAAAATCTAAATTTTGCGCGACTGGCATGGAGTTGTCTAACTAACCGAGACCAGAAGGATTCGTAAAATCAGCTTCCTTCGTCTCTGGCGTCATTTTCAATAGCTGCGTGGTCCTCAAATCATACTTTGCTTCTGGATGAGGGTTTTTTTCCTCTCATCTCGTTCAGACAGGTAGATGAACTCAAGAAGGACAGGAGGTCACCGGGCATTGTTCAAAAGCCTCGTGTGCAGAGATAAGGATTTTTCTGCTTACGCGGATACGCTCACGCTGTACTTGTTGCTTGACTAGGCATGTCATACCTTTTGAAAGCTATAATCTTTTCTTTGCTTCGCAACTCAAGTTGATCAAGTGTGGGCGGAGCATTGAGCTTTCTGAAGACATGAACGGCAGTCTGTGTCATTTGCCGCTAACATGGGATGCCCAGCAGGTGAACATGGCGTACTCTGTCAATGTCTTGAGTCGCTCTTCTGCTGGCTGTGGTACAGTATGATCCTAAGAAACAGGATAGCTAATCAGGAGAACAGTTTGTGACTCAACTGAAGCTCACTTGGGGCGTTAGAGAATGAGACATAGAGCCAAAGTCTGTCTACAAGATTATTATTCAGAAGTCTAAGCTGGATACGTAGAGGAAGAATCCCTCGATCAATTGCTTTTTTGTTGAAAATCGTGAGCCAAATGTGAGGGAGTACCCTGGAGGAGATTTGAAGTAGACATAATTAGCTCTTTCAGAAGAGTGCAGAATGCTTCTCCCAAACGTCCCCCATCCAGACTCTAAAGGAGCTTCTTTTTAATTTCACCAAAAGGTTGCTTCACAATCACCCTCATCCAAAGGAAAAGCTGTGAACGCCGGCCATTATTACTGGCCACCATTGCCGTAAACGTTAGTTGATCATTCCATCAGAGATCTTGGCAACAGAAAAAAAATCAGCGGGGATACCAGTGGCTGCTGCATAAAGGATAGACCTGATAGCATGGTTGGGGCTTCATACACAAAGTCGGTTCTGTCAGATGTGCTGACTGAAGCCAATGGTGGTCAGACTGTGTACGTATTTCTTGTGCAGCACTGGACATGATTGAAAGCAATCAGCAGTGAGATGTAAATGGCTCAACGCAACTACTTTCCATGGATACAGCCATTTCACTTAATCGCCCAAGGTTGGGCGTTGCTATGAATAAAGAGTCCTGGGTGCGACCAATGCCGCCAGCGGCCACGGTTGAGCTGCCATCAAGCACCAGATCACGTCGCAGGAGGTGTTCTCTTTATTCAGTCTTTTTCCGTTTCTGTGTCTCGCACCTTATCTAGAGTTTTCTAACTATTTTGGCAGTCATTCACATGGCGATGCTCTAAATACTACGTTGCCGATTTCAGAGCCTGTTCAGCACATCAAATACATTTTATTCTCAGAACTACCCAGGCTTCGACAATAATGACAAATACGACCCTACTACGCTTGGTCATCTGAGCCTTTTGGTCCTCCAATGAAATCGAATGAAATTTCATTTCTGGAAAAGAAAGGGAAAACGCAGAAAATAAATATCAAGCAACACCGGATTTACTAGTATGAATGTAGGGTTGGGGCGAACGAATGCGTAGCTTAGTAACGCAAGCTACGCGTAAACGAATAGTACATGGAATGCGCATCTTATATTATAATCAGTTCATGTAGCGCACAAGGAAGCAGTGTCCACCGTGAATAAATACTTCTACCACGGTACGTCGGACGCCTTACGCCTCACGTCTCACCCTGTACGATAGAAAATTTAGCCCTTGAGTCCACAATGTGGGGCGAGCGTTAATTTCCGAAAGAAAACGACAAAAAGCATAATTAATCCGCAGAGCGAATCTAAAATGATGTCAACCACCTCTCTTTCTGTCTCTCCGTCTCTGTCTCTGTCTATCTGTCTGTCTGTCTGTCTGTCTGTCTCACGCTCGCTCTCTCTCTCTCTATCTCTCTCTCTGCACCCTCCCATCTGTGTGCGTGCGTGCGTGCGTGTGTGTGTGTGTGTGTGTGTGTGCATGGTAACCGGAACAAAATTAATAATATATATATATATATATCCCGGAAGCTTTTCAGGCTCCATTATGCTGATATCCCTCCCGGTGGTGCACATGGGTTTTCGGGCGCTCAAGAATGCTCAGCCGGGAGACGCTACGGTTATTGAAAGCAAATACCTACTCTTTTCCCTCTCTATGAGGCGAAGGCCAAAGCAGGAGAGTTATAGCCATCGCAAGAGGAGTCTCCCTCCCCCCATATACCGAATTCAAACTCTTTCCCTTCGTGTCGCTTTATCGCCACAACCCAACGGCTACAACAGCTTTCCCGGGCTGGAAATGGATGATCATGAAACATAATATCTTGACCTCTGTTCCACTTTTTGTAACAACGTGGAACAAAGCAATGATCATTGCTTGGCATGTTTCCCTGAGCCCTGCTCACTTGTCAGGACTTGGCTCACTGCGGTGTCCGGTGAAAGGCGGTCTCTTCTGGGCTTGCGATGCGTGCCACAAGCCCAGACAAAATAATCGTGCAAAATGTCTATTATTCACCTATGTTTGTGAAGAAAAGAAAGGCTTCGGCTAGCCAGTTCGTCAATGTGGCTTTCTCTGACCACTGTGGATACGTATACCCGGTTCTAATCCACGATGGGCCACACTTGTCTGAAACGTTTGCTGTTTCTTGCTTCCCAGTATTGAAGGCTGCATTTGGATTTTCATGCTCTGTCTAATCTACGAAAAAGAGTTAAATTGTATCGAGTGATCTCAGCGTTAGATCTTGAAATGTTTTTTTTCCTTACTATAAAAATTGGCATGCGGATGGCTACAGAGTTTGATTGATGCCGTCTGTTTTGCTTACAATGGGTATGTTTGGTGATCAATACGAACCTTAGTACCACCTACGTCCACACATGCTGGCCTGTCTGGACGGAAGCGGTTTGTCAGCTCGTCTTGGCCTCAAGATCCAGCCAGGGCTATGCTGAGCCTCTCCTTACTCACCTCTTTATTTTGCGGAAGGGTATGCACACTAACCGGGGGTCCGAGCCGTTGAACTTGAGAGTCATTCAATTTAATTATCTGCAGCACTTGCCAAGGCATACTAGCATTGTTTGTAATTTTAAGTGTTTCATTCCACAGATACATCATGCAAGGATACAGAAGTTACTTCATATACAGTCTCCAACAAAAGTCAGCACCCCTTCAATGAAACACTTCACTTCTCTTGTCGCGAAGGGTTCTATTTGGTTGGAGAAGAAAGGTCCTCATGTCAATCAAATGGAAGCTGAACCAATCCGTTTCCGGTTTGTCACAAGTACTGCCGAATCCGAAATTTTCAGAATGGGTTTCTTACAAAATACAACTACAAACATAAGGAGACGGCTTATTTTAGGTGCAACTCAGGCTTTCAGCTTATTGGCGCAACAACTCTTTCCTGTGAAGTGAACGGCTCATGGTCAACACGCACGCCTAATTGTAGCCAAACAATGTTCAATGGAACTCCAACATCTCTGTTGAATAGCTCAGTAACAAGCAATGGGACAGGTTTGTTTCAAAGAAAAATGACTGTATTTATTGACTGTGTATACATAGGAGCTTGTGGCCTATTTTAAATTAGGAAATGTTAATTACACAGGCCCTGTAGTGTTTGAAGATATGTACCTTACCTGATTTTTGTACTTGTATAAAAAAATTGAGGGGTCAATGGGTGAGTGAATGGGTAATGCATACCAAGGGTGAGGGTATTTGTAATGCTTACTGAGTACCGGTATATCTGCTCTGGCAGTGAACATATCTGATGCACAGATGTTTTCCATAGAAGTAGGAATTTTTCAGAACTCCCAAACCTGAGTGAAATCCTGTGAGATGGTTTTCTATGGCCAGGAGTCACGAGTTTTCCCTAAGACCTCTGATGATCTCATGCTTGTGCCCTTTGTTGGATAGGAAATAATTCCAGTTTGTCGTATACATCTGTTGCTTCTGTCGCCCCACTCAAGCACCACACCTCATCACACTCTGCAGGGTGACACACTGCCGCTGTTGGGGCAATATTACAGCCCATTGCTGCTGACGCAGCTTCAGGGGATCCCTGCTGATGCATATGGTACACTCCTTCACAAATGCCGTGTTAATAACATTATCTATAAAAAGAAAAGAGAAATTTAGATGCTATGAACGCGATAGATGCTACATGAACACCTGGGAGGAAGCCCATTTGTCCTAGAGGTGGAGATATCCCATAGCAAATACAAGACACTCGTGTGATCTACTAATCTGCCCCAGCATAAAACTTTTGCAGTTAAAACTGTACATGCAATGCTAAGCAGAAACTTTAACAGATTGTCTGGTCTAAGGCGGGTGGGTTGTTGAACCACCTGGCCACGTGCAAAACTCCATGGCTCAGTGTGATTAGGATTAGAAATACCAGTAGCTGAGCAAGATTCGCGACATTCACACTATAGTTTAATGTCTCTACTCCCACAATTCAAACACCTTCATTTTCGGTACATGTGTGGGCAATTATTGATGCATACAACCTTCTTGAAGTATGTGAACTGCGGTTGGATTATCGCTAATGAAGTTACATGCCAAAAGTGCAACATGGTCTCTGAACGCTTTCAGGTCAAGCCTGGCTGACTTGAGCCCCCTACAGGTAGACTCTAGCAGCCTTAGGGTTCATCAACTGACCATTCACCATGAGCTATAAGCTCCCATACGTCACCCCTCCACTCAAGAAACACATGCCTCACTTGCGTCTGAACATACTGCTATCTAGTAAAGCACTGACTATTGACCAAACCGTCTGCCATACAGTGTGGCACAGCTGCGACGTCAGGCGTTGGACGCCGGAGTCACCACTTGTGGTGTGTCTCTTACTAGCCGGTCACAAAATTAGCTGAAAAATTCACATGAGCCCTTACTGTGCTCTTTAACCGACCATATCTCACCAATACTGCGTAATCTATCTTTGAATGGTAGCATTAAAAGGCTGTTCAGTACCTATTTGTGGGAGGTTTGCATATTTCAATAAGCATTCTCATTCGAACTTGCGACTGCTTCTCCGGAGCGACAGGGACGTAAGGAGAGCAGCTCGGCTTATCTGCAATACTTCCGGTTATAAAGAAGACTTTCCGCACGACATTCTTCAATATTAGCACATTTAGCCACTTAGAGAAACAATGATATAACCCATATCAGACACCGTGAGTTTGGTCGCAGAGCCTGAAGAAAGCCAGCGTTTCGGGGTTGAAGCACACATTCAGCCCCTTAGAGAAACATTGACACAGGCCATATCCGAGACACCGTGAGTTTGGTTGCAGAACCTGAAGAAAGTCAGCGTTTCAGGGTTTAAACGGTGTCTGAACAAACAAATCAAGCGGCTGAGCTAAAAATACGGTCTGATGGAATTGTCTGTACATTTATTGAATTTTATCTCGCTGAAAGTCCGGTATTGTTTGCGCAGAACACGCCGTAAATGTGAAGTCTGGCTCTACTTCGCATGTTGGTATTGTGATCATAGCGTCAACAGTTCTGGCTTCAGCAGCAGCGCTTTCGATTTTCACTGTAATTTTTTGGCGCTTTCGGAGAAAACGACAGAGCCTACAGTCACAGCAAGTAACAGATCGTAACATTGGAGTACAGAGTGCACAGGGAACCTCTTCAGCCACTGGCAGTACTCTAAAGTGCATTGCAACAGAAAATCCCGTCTATGGCACGCTTCCCGGTGTTGTCATGGAATCAAATCCACTGTATGACGTTCACCCGAGTGACGGCAGGCAGACAGAGCCTGTGTACACAGACGTGACTGCTCTGTCGGAGACGAATTAGCTGAAGGGGATGTATCATTTCAGCAACTACTGAATGACAACTGCACAGCCTATGTGTACAGAATGTGGATGCCCGGGCCTTAGCTTTCATTCCTTTAAAAGTAATGGTACACGAACTCACCAACTGTAAATTACTTCATCCCCGATTTTACTGTGCACGCAAAACTTGTGTTTCAATGTTTAAACTCTGCCTGGCACTACACCCAGCAACCGAACTCTTTCCAGTATGGTTTCGGTGAATTATACACAACCTCTGATGACATTTTATAATGAGTTCGGTGAATTATACACAACCTCTGATGACATTTTATAATGAGTTCGTTCCCTCTTTGCATGAGTTTTCAATTGCATCAAGAGAGTATTTCTTGTCCCGAGTGTATGTTCTTGTCCTTTGATGATCAATTTTGAAATGGCAATGACTATAATACCAAGATAAGAAATATTGGACCGTCTGGTTTATACATTACGTTATACATTGGCATGCGTCGTAACTTTGCAAAGTATTAAGTACAGCAATGAGAAGTGAACTTTTTGTTTCTTGAGGTTAGAATTGGGAAAGTACATGTAGTTTTAGCAAAATGCATTAAAGGTGTTCGTCTTCCTGAGGTTCGCGCAGAATGACAGACATGCCTTACCCAGCAAACTACAAGAATTCTAGCATAGGTTGCCGATAAATCAAGTCTATTGATAGGTATGGATTCAGCCTATTGTAAGAGCTCATAAACTCTGGTTACCCGGCCCATTTGTGAGCGACTACCACAAAACGTTAGAAAAAACGCTGACCGAAGCCGGTATCGATACCAGCATCTTTTATTATAAGGCAGATTCAGTGCTGAGTACTGCTACCTCAGCTGCAACGCAGGGTTCACTACAAACGATAGTCTTACTGCAGAAGACCGTGGGTGGGAATTAGTTTTTCAATGGCGTCCTTTCAAACCTCAACACAACAACGGCTTTCGTCGCGTGCGAACATAACCATCCAGGGTGCCCTGAAAACCCCTTTTCGACTCCATTATAATCACTCTGCGGCCAGCGTTATAATCAACAGTGTGCAGTGATTGGGTACCTGCAGTGGTTAGGTGATCGGGCACGGTCTGAAGTGATTGGTGATTGGTGACCGGAAAACCAGACACGCTTACCTTGTATAAAATTGCGGGTTTTTATGTGAACTTCAAGGAATGGGAGTTAATTCAGAATAAATTAAACAGTTTCCTAGGGAAGGGCCCTGACTTAGTCACCGAACGGTTCGCCTTCATCCTACTCGGTGCCATTGTCAATACTAGGTATCATCGCATTTATTATGAATGCACATTTTTCGACTTTCTCAGCACCCTCGCGACGTAGACGGAAGGCAGGTAATAGCAATGGCTGAGTGATAGTTTGCAGTTGTATAACTTGTATTGCTCGTTGGCGAGGAAATATTTGGGAGAATCGTGAAGTCATCGAAAGTCCTTGTATTTTGTTATACATGTCCCGAAGAGCAGCAGACACGGACTGTATCGGCCGAAGCGGTGGCCACGTTAGGTAAGAGATATCAGCTCTATAGACTACAACTGAAGCACCGCCTGGTCTGTCACGTTTTCCGATGTTTGATAATTTCACCTGCTGGGCCCTGTTTAAAACAATGTGACAATTAGGGCGAGATACAGAAACAGATTTCATCGCGGTTCTGTTGCTTACTACCTAATAAAGTATGTAGGCGAAGTGTGCACACCTGAAAGCCACATTACTGCCATAGGCTGCCGATAGATAGCAAGAGGTTTGCCTAACCATGCAAGTATTACGCGTAGCAAGTGTTCTCTCCCTCAAATCTTGTTTGTCGGTCTACTGTTGTTCGACAACGACATTCGTAACGAAGTAGGCGTCCAAGGTTGGTAACGTTGGTGGAAATCTTAGTCTGCCTCTTGTGCTGAGCACTGAACACATGCTTAGCATTGACAACCATAATCATCGGTTGCAGTATTGCGTGTACAGTGTGACCCCATTTAGGTTCAATTGCCCACAATCGCTCGGCCACAGTCCAACTGGTAAGCGTCTTACCCATAGTCCATGGGCCCACTTCGAAATTGTGATGTTTCGCTCCCCCCTTGGGCAACATTTGTTTGATACTGTCGGTCAATAGAAATTGTTCTTAGGACACGATTTTTACCTGTTGTCAGTTTGACAACTTGCAAAACCTTGCGAAACGAAGCTCTCCCAACCGTTAGAAGAGAACGCTTGAGTTGCCATGGCAACGGAAGCGTCGCTTGAGCTCGTTTGCCGATCACAGACCCTATGATACATAAGTAAAGCAGGAAACTTCACTAGCGACGTTCAGGTTTGAATACTACATCGCCTGGTAAGGCATGAGAATTGATTTTCCTCCCAGAAGAGTACTGGCACGCTTCAAATCAGCACACTGCACAACATGAGGCAGCAATTATGGTAACAGCAAGCACAGCAGAGATCAGCAGCGACATCAGATGGGATACTTGTAAACATTCTGCTAGTGCAAACGCTTTGCCTTTGCAAAAGAGGAAACATTAAAAGGAGGTAGAATAAGAACAACATGAAAATATTTCTTAAAGGTATTAGAATAAGAACACGTACAAAAATATTCTTAAACCGTGACTGTGTGCCAGAATCTGAGAATACCAATCACACACATCAAATTGATAGTCATCGTCTTCCTCCTTCACTGCCTCCTCCTCCCATCTTCTTCTTATGCATCCACTGCATCCTCCTGCTCCTCCTCCTCTTCCTTCTCCTCTTCCTCCTCCTCCTCCTCCTCCTCCTCCTCCTCCTCATCATCATCATCATCATCATCAAATTCTTCTTCTTCTTCTTCTTCTTCTTCTTCTTCTTCTTCTTCTTCTTCTTCCTCTTCTTCTTCTTCTCCTCCTCCTCCTCGTCCTCCTCCTCCTCCTCCTCCTCCTCCTCCTCCTTCATCTTCTTCTTCTTTGTCTTCCGAGTCCCCTTGTTCCTCTTCTTCCTCCATCTGAAATTCCTATGCAAGACACTCCTCACCATTCATTCTGTTTCTACATTCTGCATTGCACTGACAAACATCAGTGCAAGCAAGGTCATGTGATACGTACGAGCACCTGTGACTGCCACAACCAGTTCTACAGGTGCATTTGATGAGGTCAAACAATGCCTTTGGTGCAGGAAGTTTCTCCATCCACTTTATTTGCAGACCATTGTCAGCCAATATCCAGCCATTTTCGTGTGGGCTGGGGTGATGGGCCTGTGCAACTAGGGTGTTGCGCCATATTGCTGCCTGAAAGTTCGCACGAAGTACGTGTTGGTGTAGAGCATCCTGTGTTGGGGGCAGTTGGGCTGCTTGACAGGAGCGTGCGCAGAAAAGTTGGTAACGATCCTAAGCAGAGATCGAACACAGAGGAAAACATCACAGAGATTAAGAATGGGAAGGAGGAGGGGGAGAAGGAGGAGGAGGAGGAGGAGGAGGAGGAGCAAGCAGCAGAAGAGAAGAAGAACAAGAAGAAAATTAATAATAATAATAATAATAATAATAATAATAATAATAATAATAATGAGATAATGTGCATAACATGTGTACAATCTAAAATATATGGAACACTCACCTCATTTACGGAAACTTCTGCTTTCTGTCCATACAGTCGACAGGTGAAGGTCTCCAGCAAATGGATTAAATTTGGATTAGCCAATGAAAAGCTGTGCTCTAGACCACTCATCGCTGCATATACAAGCTTTGTGTTGGAATCCCCACCAGTCAAGATGTTGTATTCACCAGCCTTCCCATGGCCAGCAAAGGCACCGGTTGAGTCACACCCAGTAAATGCGTGGAGGCCAAGTAGTGCATCACAGACTTTCTCGCCAAGTCACCTTCCCATGGATGTCATATCCACCACTTGAGCACTGTTCTTCACTCCTGTATGGAAGAGTAGTGTTGCAGGAATTTGATAACTGAAAGCACAGGCCAAGACACTAACATCTGTATCCGGTGATCTGATAACAATGGTCTGCTAACCATGCTGTGCAGCGTGATTTGCATGCAGAAGGAGGCGGGTGTCTGCTTCCTTGTGAGTGCACTCCAACTCAGCAACAGTTTGAACTAGCATTTCTTCGTCGGTTTGGGATGAGAGCTTGGTGCACTGACTTCCATGGCAGATGAACAAAGAGCACGATTTTAAGTGAGCAGTGAACCTTGCCTGTCTCCACTCTGCAGCAAGAAACTGGACAAGCTCTTCCTTGTTTGGTCCTGAGCCGAGGGACTTCTTCCATTGCCGTGGGCATTTCTTAGCACCATTGCTGATCTTTACCCTAATTATGCTGCTTCTTGCTGACTGTGAAGCTCGCTCAGCATTTTTTATGGAGACATTCAGATAGTGGTCAACAACAAAGTCAGCACGGTATCTGGGTTGTGAAAACTTCCTTGTTACAATGTGGAACACATGATCTGCCAGCTGCCCAAAGGTTTCAGGAATATCTGCATTTTGGAGGGCTTGCAAGACTGCCATTCCATCATAAAGCCAAACAGCAGAACTTGGAATTATTTCCACTGGTGGCCGGCCTTTCTCCATCAAGGTCATCAGTTTGGCCTTGGTTGTCTTCACCAACAGCCCATCAGGTGTTGCACGAGCTAATGGCAAAGGACCAAGTGAATGACAAAGAACTTCCCGCATGTTCATGCTCTGACTTTGCGCAATGACATGCATTTTGGCAAATAGAGCCCGGCCTGCGCGAA
This sequence comes from Nicola tetela, assembly GCA_028565695.1. Lineage (NCBI taxonomy): Eukaryota > Metazoa > Porifera > Calcarea > Clathrinida > Clathrinidae > Nicola > Nicola tetela. The sequence continues at coordinate 4,981 of JAOWAW010055566.1, read as the reverse complement.
TGACAAGCTCTTTGCCTGAGCTGGTCTTCACTGCACGCTTTCTTGTCATGCTGCTAAAAGTTTTCAGCTTCAGCTGTGGTAAGGGATCATGGAAATTTGCCTTATGGTTAGGACCAAGACGCTTTGTGATAAAGTTTTCCATGGCTTGCTTCCCAATCTGGAAAGCTCTCAGAAGATCATTGCTGATATCAGCATTTGCAACAGCACCAGAAGAGATGTTAGTCATAGGACTGTCATCTGAAGAGGCAAAGGGATTCCCCAACTTAGTAAGGTACCAACAAGATGCTCCACTGTCTCCTCATCTCTTCTTAGACCGATGTTTTGGGCATCCTTGTAGAGGGTCGACTGCGCAGTCTCCATTTCTACCATCTCTTTACAGCACTTGGTCATTGATGCATACTCATGCGTAGTGATCATCCACCGCTGCACTGCCCTAGGCCGGAGAGAAAAGCCAATGATGCCACCACGTCCCTTTGTGTGGCGATTTATGGTTTGGTCAACTTTTTGGTCCATCTGGGCTTGAGCAAAGCCAAGGTCGCTACTCTGCACTCCGAAGTCGCCTCTTTTCATGTCAAGATAAGCTGCTGGATGTGTCGACTCTGGGTTCTTCATCTGTACCAGGTACACAGATGCATATCTGCTGTAATTCGTACGGTCATAGGCAAAAATCCAGGGAATCATTTCCTGCAAGCATGTGACATGCAAATCCCAGTTTCCTTCTGTGGTTGCATGAACAAATCTGAGCAGAGGCTCTACAATGTCAATGTATGACGACCATAGTTGAAACACTGGGTTAACTGATGCTGTACAAAACTTGTTGAACAACTGCCGCAGCTGATGGAACAATGAAGAAGATACAGCCTCGTTACAGCTGTCTCCAAGGCTCATAGGATGGATGCATGTGTTGACATGATGCTCAGCTAGGTGACTACAGCACTTTTCTCGTACAGAGTGAAGCAATTCCGTAAGCTGTTGAAGCTCTGTGCGATCAAGAGCTGTCTGGTGGGCTGAAAGCCTGTAATAAAACAACAGAATTAAAAATGTTTTCAGTTAGCATTCATGAGAGCTAAACAAGTACATATCAAAACTGAACATTTCTATACAACATTTCACCAATCGAGCATTAGGTGGACAGAGCAGGTTTCTTTTATAACTTGCCACAAAGACAGCAAAACATTAGCACTGACCATTCTTGGAATTGTTGCCATTGTAGCCTCCGTAGTGCTTCCACAACAAGCTTGTGTGAGCACATTCCTCGATTATAATGCTTTCCAGGAAGTACTGCTGAGACAGAACCAGCACTAATTGCCAATGATTTGACTAGCAAATCTGACAAGCCAGCATTACCAAATCTTTTCCCAAAAACAGCAAGCAATGTACACGCAGTGTGGAATCCACCCATGCGTGGTACAATTCCCTTGTAGAAATCTGGCTGCTTCCAGATGACCTCTAGAGCTTTAGAATACACTGCCTGGTTGAAAACGATGGTTGCATAATCTTGTCCAATGGCTCTTGCCATTGCCAATGAACGACAAAGCACAGCATTAACTGTGTCCAGCTCTGTTGGCGATGCACTGATGACAGGGCAGTAACTGACGTTAGTGCTGGTGCACAACCACAACATCGGAGCTGATTGAATGCTGACCAGCTAGGAACGACCTGAGGTGAGCACTGCTGGAAGATGTCTTCACTTGTTCCATAGCACAGGAGAAACCACAAGAAATCAAGTTTCTCTGCTTCTCTGCGAACGGTTTCACAGAACTGCAAAACTGTGTTAGCATTCAACTCCAAAATTGGTGGACCACGTTGTTGGCCAGAATGATAATCAGGAATGTCCATTACTGCACCTGTAGGGAGTGATCGCTGATGTCTTGGGCGCTTCCTCTTTGGTGCTGTGATGTATGACAATTCGTAAGGTAAGGACGGCCCACTAGCAACACGTTGCAAAACTATCCCATTAGTGCAATGAGTTGTTCCGTGTCCTGTCAACGTTTCCTCTTGCAAATCGTTGTTATCCCAACAAAAAGAAATACTGCTGCCAGGATGATCAATAGTTGATGGTAGAAGTGTGCCGAATCCTCCAGGCTGCTGTAACTGCTGTTTGGCAAGGGCAGTATCCAACTCCTGCACCTGGCTGAGAGAAAGAGTGTCCAAATCTGCCAAGCATGGTAATGAGTTGTGAACTGCCTGTGAAATGACGAACTGCCATGGGTAGTGCTACATGTCTGGAAGTCTTAATGCTTCCACCAGTCGCACAGTGAACAATGTCTTGTTCAATTGACAGCACATGTTGTAGGGTTGTGCTAGGTGCGTTTGCCTTACTTCCATCTATTGGTGCTATGTCACAATCTTCAGACAGAATCCACACTAAGAGATTGTGTAAATCATCAGGAATCTGTACCCTCTCCTGAGAAAGGTCTTCAGGATTTGGTGGCCATGGCATTGTATTGTGCAGATCTTTCAGTTGACCTCTGATGTGCATTGTACAGTGAAAAATCAGTCGTGGCATGTCCAGGAGAAAGTTTGGTTCCACATCAGAGTCTGTGAAATAGCCACGCTGCTGCTCTGATAAATCAGTAGCCATATGCACGCACATTTCTACTTGATGGCCTTTTGGGACTGAGTCACCAAAACCCAGCTCTGACTGTTGCCTTGATGATGGATGCCAGAACTGCATTTTACTGCCAAACGTGTGTATCAAACGTCTTTTCAGGCATCATTTCTCATGCAACTGCCGGATGATCCACCCTCTTGAGCTTGAAGAGCTTCATAACGCTTTAGAAGACTGCTCAGTCTGACTACTTCTGGCCTTCAAATGATTTTCATTTGCTCTTCCGCTGCCAACTTCTTAAAAGCAGGGTCAATTGAAACATCATCCAATTCGTCACCATTACTATCTCTAGTAGCTGCGGCTTCAATACGTTGGAGCTTTTGTGGGTGAGTAAACTCAGCATAACATGACCTGTGATATAGTACCACAATAGCGATCAAGTCTTGACCTTCACAGGCGATCAGTAAGCGTTCATTCTTCCTTAGCCAAGCAGCCTTCAACAGCTTTTCAGAGGCTTGGTAGGTCAGGCACTGTGTAAGAGACTCGACATTGCATCCTTTGGTCCACCTTTTCTTTTTTTTGGCAAATCATGCAGGACTGCAGATTTGTTCCTTGCAAGTTGCTTCGCCTCAACCGCGGTAGAGTACAAGTTTTAGCTGTCCCTTCCTTCTCATGCTCAAGCTCTCCCCTGATAGCGGCAGCACTGGCTTCACTATTTTCCTTATTGGTGTTGCAATCTTCTCTGTTCTCCCCCCGCAAAGCTTGAATCCTCTGCAGAAGAGTCTTGTTCGTATATGATTGATAGCAGATGCGGTGATAGCCACCAAAAGGGCTATCGCAATCAGCGAAACGTTGCGACAGAGAAGAGAAAACTTCATCTTGGCGAATCTCGACAGCTTCTTTATATGTTTGCCAACTTTTATCGGTAAAACCTGTCAAGCGCCCTTTCGCATCACTTCGAATGTGGTACAAGCAGCGCTCAAATTTGCAAGGAACCGGCGCGGACGTCGATTCCCAAATCGCAGGAGTCTGTTCTTCCTCCGAGTCAATCATGCTGCCTTCGACGCTACTTTCTCGACGACGAAGGCTCCGAAGGGCTTCTTTGTGCGAACTCAGCTCTCACATTTCGCCTAATCGTCAGAGTAACTTTGAAAATCGAAACATGAAGATCGGAAGACTGACCGGAAGTAAATCTGGTGACATTACGATCCGAAGCATCACTGAGAGAGCCTCGTTACTATGGCAACTCGATCATTTTTTGGCGTTGTTCGACAGAGCTCCGTTTGGCGAGATTTTTCAAGTTGTCAAACTGACAACAAGTAAAAGTCTACTAAAACCATTATTTTTTGTCGACTGGTAATGTCAAGCAAATGTGTCCAGGCGTTGGGAGCCTACTTATTTTCTAGACACTTTTTCAGGTTGGGCCCACGGACTACCCGGGCAGAAGTGCCCGCCTCAAATTCAGTGTCTAGATCAGAGATTGTGTCATCCTTGAGTAATTTAATTAAAGTGCTACAATATAATTTCGCTATATAGCTGTATGCTGTGCTGCCATTTTAATTGTCGGAAAATGGCAGCCAAACAAAGTAATCGGCACTTATATCGGTGGGTGGAGGCTTCAGCTCCATGTAGCCATGTATTTAGGATTTGTGGTTTTGGCCGTGGTACATATCAAGAAAACTGCAGCTGTCTTCTAACTGTACTGCGTTTACAGTGGTAAAGAGAAGTGTCCACCCGGAGACTCGATGGCAAGGAGCAGTGCCTACCTTAAAGAAAGAAAAGTGTGAACAACAGCTCTAGCCCGCTCTTTCTCTCACTGTCCTGATTTCGGTAGTCTCACTCTCGCTGCTGCTTTTGCTCTGGCTCTCGCTTTCTTTGCCGCTCTCGCAGTCCTTGCCACTGACTCGCTCACTTCCGCACTCACTCGCTTTGCCGTCGCTCGCTTTCGCACTCGCTGCCGCACTCTCACTCGCTGCTACTCTCGGTTTCGCTCTCGCTCCGGGTGACTCGCTTGGTCTTGCCCGCTCTCGCTTTGAGAAATTGTGTTGGTAGGCATGCTCTAACTTTCTCCTTACCGCCCAGAACCTCTGGGTAGATACTTTTCTTTTACTAACGTGAAGGTAGACACTCTTCTTTACCAGCGTAGAGGCTTCTTCAAGATCTACATGCCGCTAGTATATCTCTCCTGGCTTTCAAGCAGCGGGCGTGATGCATGTACTATAAGAGTACATGTACATTATTCAATTCAATTCTTTTATTACGCGTTACAATGGCCAATTAGGCTAGTGAACGGAGGTCTCAAAATAAAAAAAAACCGAACAATTTAAGAAAAGGAAGGAAGGAAGAAAGGAAGGAAGAAGAAGGAAGAAGAAGAAGAAGAAGAAGAAGAAGAAGAAGAAGAAGAAGAAGAAGAAGAAGAAGAAGAAGAAG
>JAOWAW010055565.1:21976-43445 GCA_028565695.1 Nicola tetela | reverse complement strand
CACACACACACACAACACACACACACACAACACACACACACACACACACACACACACACACACACACACACACACACGGTACTTATACTTCTTTCGCCTTGTATGTTTTCTTGTGATACAGGCCTGTTGAAAAGCAAGAGTAATTTGATGCACACAGATCATTTCCTATGTCCCTGAGCATAAAACCATACATCGCATTACCCCGTATGACCTACCATGTACTTTCAGCCTTTTGACATCAACACCATACCTAAGGTGAATGGGTAATACTTGTACTACAATAGCACCACAATAAGTGCTTCAAGCTAACAGTTCAATGAACAAAGTTCGGCATTTTTAGCATGTAATCAATAAGAAGTGACTGTCCAATTGTCTTGTAAAATTTCAACAACAGCGGCTTTGGCTTGACCTAGGCCTCAAGGCATTGCTGTTGGTCAAGCCAGTCAATTACACTACACTAAAGTCTTTGTTTGCACAGTTTTCTAGAAAACAATCCAACAATTGCATTCAGCAGTGTACAGAAGGAACCAAGAAATCTGGCTAACCTGGTTACCATAACTATCAGTTAATGTGGCTGCCAGTTACCGTAAATACCCACATACTATTATCAAGGCAGTCAGCAGATAAAACACACTTGGCCAAGAAGGAAATATGACAATGAAATTGAGTACCTTTGACAAGCAGCAGAACACAAACTTGTCATCTGGTAATCCCCACTGTCTGCGTTTAGCTGTAAAAATATTACACAGAACTTGCGTGAGAAATGAAGCAATACAAACCAAGAAAATTTAAAATCATATGAGTAGTGATATAAAGCCTTCTCTGAAAGATGAAATGTTAAAAGCAAAGAACAAAAAGATTGATTCCCCTAAAAGGCTATTCAAAGGCTTTTCCACTAGTTTCACTTACAAGTTGCAGCTGGAATTAACAACAAACAGAGCAAAAACCATGTGTACAAAAGTTGAAGAATAGATGAGAGACAATGAAGACAGAAGGAAAGAGAAAGAGGGAAAGGAGATGAAATTGAATTTTAAGAAGAGAGATGGTGAGAGAGAGAGGGAGTGACTGAGTGGCACTGGAGAAAGAGGCACACAGATAGAAGAGAGTAGGGGTGACAGGCAGAGATTGAAACGTAGAATTGGTAAGCAAGAGATAGCTGGAGTTTGAAAGACGAAGGAAGAGTGAGGGTGACAGGGAATATCGTTCAGCAATAACATTTTATCAATAAACAGAGTGAGACAAAGAGGCTGAATAGAAATGAAAAAATCAGAAAGAGAGTCAAAATCAAAGAGGGAGAGAGAGAGGCAAATCAAGAAAGGAGAGACAGGACAAAGGGGTGGAGAGAAAGAGACGACAGGGACAGAGAGGGGTGAGAGAGGGGGAGAGAGGAGGATAAGGGGTGAGAGAGGGTTGAGAAGGAGGTGAGAGAGGAGTGAGAGAGGGGGTGAGGAGGGTAAGAGAGGTGGTGAGAGAGCAGGTGAGAGAGGAGGGTGAGAGAGGAAGGTGAGAGAGAGGTGAAAAGAGGGTGAGAGAGAGGTGAGAGAGGAGGGTGAGAGAGGAGGTGAGAGAGGAGGGTGAGAGAGGGGTGAGAGAGGAGGGTGAGAGAGGAGGGCGAGAGAGGAGGGCGAGAGAGGAGGGCGAGAGAGGAGGGCGAGAGAGGGGTGAGAGAGGAGGGTGAGAGGAGGGTAAGAGAGGGTGAGAGGGGATGAGAGACGAGGGTGAGAGGGGTGAGAGATGGACAGAAGGGAGGGATGATGACAGAGAAAAATATATAGCTATAACATCAATAGAAAAAACAGAGTGAGACTGAGGCTGAAAAAATGAGATGATCAGAAAGTGAAAAGAAGAAAGAGAGAGATAGGGGGAAGAGAGGACAAAGGGCCAGAGAGAAAGAGGTGAAAGGGAAAGAGGTCGAGAAGTGAAGAGATGGACAGACAGAAAGAATGTTGACCAGGAAAGACAGAGCTGGAACATTAAAGATAAAAGAAGGGTAGAAACACACAGAGGTTAATGTACCAGTCAGCACATACCTCCTTTTTCTTCAGTTGTAAGCACAACATCAGTTGGCTGTGTGATGTCATCAGTTAGCACAGGTGCAATAAGGTAGGACTGCGGCATGTAGAGGACCTTCTCGGTGAACTGTTGGCCAGCGTACTCAAGAGGGCATGTGACTGTGTCACAGACAATGTAGTCCATAAGACGGGAACCACTTGTACCTAAGCGAACCCAAAATCATTTATCATTATATCCAAAAGCCATCCCAACATATCTACAGGCCACAAAAGGCAGTAAGATACACACTGCTAAAAGCATATACTGAGGTTTTCAGAACACTTTGAAACATAAACACAGTCACACACACACACACACACACGCACACACGCACACGCACACATGCACACGCGCACACACACGCACACACACACATACTCACACACATACACACACAAGTGAAAAATACTGACATATGTCCATAAAAAGGTGGACAAATGCACACTCACAAACGGGACCAGCCAGTCCCTAGTGGCTGAATGACAACGAAAGAAATGAGTTTTGACATAAAACTGTCCACTCAACGTATTAACTGTTGACCACCTTAAAACTGGCTTGGTATGATACAACAATCTTCATATCAAGAGCACATGTTCTACCAAATCATCTTTTCATTCGCATCTTGGCACTGTGGAGCAATGCCATTAGATTGTTGTACCTGAATGGGTTGTTTGGAGTGTGAATAATTATGATTGTAGTACAGTGCATATAGCGTACAGCATAGCTTGTGCTATATTGCATATCTGGTATGGGCAACATTAGGGCTCAGTCAGTTACCATGGGTACACACTGGAATCAAAGTGCGGCTCAGTTCTGCGGTGCCAGGATACTGTTTCGGCAAATTTTAACATTCTCAATTCATACATAGTCTGGATCTGCTCAGCTGCATATTCACACCTTCTAGCCCACCTCCACGAAGCCTGCATCTACCAGTATTATCCACAATTCCTCCAGAGTACCAGTAAATGCATGTGCATGAAACTGAAAGAACAATATTTTTATACATACAAGTTCAATATCTAGTACAATCTCTGAGTTGAAAGTAGCCCCCAGCACTGTTTCCATTGTCGTAGAGGTACAACCTACAAGTTGACTGTGAGTGGTGTTGATACACAGCAGCGTACCTAAACAACCTAGAATTATTTTCAAAGTGGCGGCAGCGCACTTCAACAACCTAAATACATACAAGTTACTTGTGTGTCTTTTCTGCTACGCTCTGTACATGTTTGTTGTTGTTATCCACATTCATGTCTACTTATTCAAACAGTTTTTGCCTTGCAGCACTCTGAGAAAAGAAGTGATCCCCACGAGTGTGTGCACTGCTGGATGCAAAACCCTAACACCAATGCATCTGTGGAAGCTTACAACACAGTTTTTGAAATCTTTTGCAATTTGTTCACTCAGAGATGTTTGTGGTTTAGATGAATTACAGAGGTGTACTTTAGTATAACTGATCAAGAATTTGAAGCCTGCAACCTTTTGAATGTTCACCAAGCCAGTGTGGTTGAAGTGACAGTACCGGTTGGAACCAAACAACTGAAACCAATACCCATCAAAACTTCAAACTGTCATACCACTGGGATTCATCATGCATATTGACTGAGTCTGTTACTATATATTATCAAATTGACTTATGCCTCCATGTTACTTAGAGAAGCTGCAGAACAGTTACAAAACAGCTGCCAAGGTAGAACCACAGACTGGCGCTGTGTGCTCAGGGGTTATTCATACAGTCAGTCAAAGACTCTCCACAGACAAGTGTAAGACACAGATGCACACTCACAAGAGGAAGGCAGACACGATACAACTTTAACACTAACACACACATTCTTATAAACACCCAGTAGAAACCAGTAAGACATCTTAAAGAAAGCACAACATTTGACAGAATGCAAAGGATGAGGCCAACCTGGAAAGCCCATATAGGACACTTGCAAAGGTGCTGGATGCAATGCAAACAACTCTGGTCGGCCTCCGTTGCAAAACCCCATTGTATCAATAAGAATATCAATATCATGAGAAATGATAGTGGATGCCAGCTCTGACAACATCATTTTTGACACATCGTGGAATTCTGCTACAGAGTTGCGTACCTGAAACATACACAAGTCACTTAGTACTAATAATTTCACACAGAAATAAAGTGGGCCAACAGTCAATTGAGCAAAGAAATGAAAACCCACAAGGCAGCAGAATGTTGTCCAAACCCTTGACCTAACTATACATGGCACACTCCAATATCTCAAACAAAAGAATCAAAGAGGCTAGCCCAATGAGGCACACTACTGAAGGGAGACAAAGACAGAGGAAACGGAGAAGATGCCAGGGATGACAAGGAGGAGGAATTGCCTCGAAACAGTACAAGTCATGAAATGAGAACTACAGATGAAGGAAAGACCTCAAAATGCCATGAGTATACTTCAAGCATTGAGACAAAACCATCATATATGAAGCACTTGCTCCCCAGGTCCATGGTATGGTACCAATGGTACTTGCCCGAAAACGTCAAGATTGATATTTGTCTACCACATAAACAATAGCATACAGTTAATGTGGCAGACTGAAACACTCTACTACAAAGCATTCTCACACCAAGAAGGGACAAGATGTAAGATTTACATCAACCCGAAGAAGTTACAACAGTAAGGTGGTGGCATACTAGCAACAATTGCTTAGCTCCAACACACATTGGGTCTATTTCATAAATTATCCGGTCTACAAAAAACCAACACATCAAATCCACACCTTATTCTTCCATTCATCTTCATAAGAATTTAGCGAGTAGGCAACAATGACCATCTTGTCCTGATTCACATGTTGAAAGAACTGGAGAATCATATGAGTGGTCTGCAAGGGAATAAAATAAGGCAAGCTCCTTCACATCATATAGCATAGAAGAAAAGCATTTTGTGGGTGTGCAAAGGAGGAGATAAATGCAAACCATCATGATGAACAGACATGAAGAGAGGTGAGGAGGTAGGAGCAAGGAATACATGGAAAAAAGGAGGCAAAGAGGAGAGACAGTTAACGGAAGGTAGGAGAGAATGAGATAGGCTGGGACTAAGAATATTATCACAGATAAAAAAAGAAAAGAACCTGTCACAATCAGCATACAAAAATACACCCATGGCCACAAAGTATAAGACCCCCACGTACCCCTCCAAAAAAACAGAGAAACACAAATTCTTACATCACAAAGCACCCAGCATACTAGTCTTAAAAGCAAAGATTGCTGGGATGCTTAATAATGTAGTGCAATGTCTCAGTCAGGATCCCTAAAGCCTTAATCTTTACACTGCTGCATAGTTACCCTATCACCATAGCAATGTGTTTGTAGCCACTATATACAGGTAAACAACAAAATGCAAAGGGAAAATTAAGTAAAGGGGGAGGTGGCAAAAAGAAGATAAAGGGGAAGAAATAGTTCGGGGCATATCACTACTACTGTCAGACATCTCATGCATTTGTGGTTTGCCTTTGCTCTTTACACATGATATCCAACTTCCCTCGATTAAGGGTTATCTCCTAAGTTCGCAAATCATGGAAAAACAAAACTTCCGCATAGACCAACTACCCCTTCCCCTCCACAGAGAATGTGTGACAACAACTGTTTTTCCACACACGCACGATAGCCTTCTGTTAAAATACAGAGAAGTGACAAGTGAGATGTTATCAGGAGCATACACAAAGGAAGACTCAAAACCATGGCTAGTCCAAATAGCTTCTCATCACCAAGAACACACAGACACAAAAACTCAAAGAAAGATGTGGACAAGCAGCCAAACCAGAACAGCCAATTCCAGGCAGTGAACATGAAACTACCTGAGAGCATGACCTAGCTGCAACTAATACAGGAAGTATGTTTCGATATCAGTCGATCATGCCGCATACTGATTGGCTACACACAAAATGTTGCACTTTAGACTACTTTTATTTTTAATTTATTTTAATTTATTAATTTAATTTATTTTATTTTTTATTTTTAAGTACAATCATGAAGTGTTGCATTTACAAAAAAATGAAAGCAAAACTCTGAGCAACACTGAAGAGTATGAAGAAATAAAGACAGTGAATAACTCTGACTCAGACTCAAAGAGATGGCATGAAGAACAATCAGAGCCTGAACAGCTATAAAAACGTTCATCTATGCCAGTAGATCTACTGCATACAGCAGACCACCTGCAGTGTTGCCTACATGTCGGCCTACATGCAAAAGTTGCAGTCGGTGGTGTCAGACAAAATGCACCTGCTCACCATGGCATGGAGTCGCACTAGAAACGTCCATGTTTGTATGTGCATGGCAAATCCAAATGTGAACATAGAGCATACTATGCGTAGATCTATGATGTATGTGTCAACTGCAAACAAAATCAACAAAACCCTGTCCCTCAATACGAAAGTTGTTTCATTTGTTCTCAATGTGCAAACTTTGAGATGACCACTAACATGTTTTCTCTTGTATTTACACTGCCCTATGAGTTCTGTACTTTCCTATGTGTTCTATCTATGTTAAATCAACTGTGCTTCGTGCAGTAGCGTATGGCATCACCACAACAACCAAGAACATTGTTGTGCAATAAAGTAATCAAGAACAAAAAGACCACGACATGAAACAGAAGTTGAAAAGATGAGGAAGAATGAAAAACAAAAACAAGATGCAAAGGGAATGGCAGTGTAGTTTAATAGACATTGAGAAGAGAGAGAGAAGCTCAGAGAAAATGAATGCCAGAGAAAAAAGAAGTGTAGAAAAAAGTGGGAGGAGATGGTGAAGTGGTGAAATAGGAAGATAAATCAAGACAGAAAAAGACAGTGACAAAAAGGCCGTCAATAAACTCTCCTCACCGGATGGTTGTTGAAGTTGAAACTGACAACGCCGACACGAAGTCGTTTGTTGCTATGAACAGAGAAGCTCTCCTCAAGTAGCCTCTGAACTTTCTGTCGCAAAACTGACACTGCCAGCTGGTTACGTTCCGAATAAATGGCAGCCATGCCACGATGCTGATAGCAAAAAAAAAAGAAACAAGATAGCCATGAACATCAGGAAAACTTAATTTCCTACAAGTGAAGGCAGGGCGATAGCCAAGTAGCTGAGCACAGCACACAGCTTAACCTGTTGAGTGTCAGGGCTAATGTGATCTGATGTACACATGCATACCATGGGGCACTCAACAGCAATGTCAGCAGGAATCAAACACAGAACATACAACCAAGCAATCACAAGCAGAACTTAACAGAAAGTAGAAACATTAAACCCAGTAAGAGAAATATTAAGATTCAAGGGCAAGCAAATCTATCACATCTTGAATATCAATCTACACAAATCTGCACAGCAGTCACAAAATACCTTTGGATTTGAGGATTCAAAAAAAAAACTGAAAATGTCAGCCTAGCAGGCTTGTGTTGAAGTTTCCTCGGAGGCAACACAAGTGCGCAAAAATCTATGATCTTTTGCTGCAAGTCATGCCCGCAGAATTGCGTAACAACACATCATGCACTACCTGGTACACAGTGGCAGGAACATTATGCAATATTGCAGAGCCAAAGTGACACCTTAAAACATAATAGGGCAAAGGCTCACTGGACAGCTTGGGAAAGTTTTAAGTGGAAAACTGCGCAGCACCAAGCAACATGCCACGTTTTTTTCAAAGAGCCAGGTGTACTAACCAATCAAAGCCTCACAGAAACACCAAGGAACTTCATCCAAAGCATCTTTCCGCTATACTGTGACATGCAATACTGTACATCAAGTAATTTTCGGTCTCATGTAATTTTCGGTAACTTCGGTGATTTCGGTAAAAGCACTTTTCTATCTAAATTAACATGATACCTAAAAGTTTTTGCAGATTGATTTTTCATTTAAGGTGGCTGAGTACAGTTGTGACACCACTATTTGAAAACGTATAGGCACATAGACACCGAAACATGTCACGCAATTTCTAGTACTGCGGCTTTTGGGCACAATCTCGCTATAAGTGCTAAAACAAAAACATGCAATTACTACAATAGAACTGCGGCTTTTAGGGCATGATCTCGCTGAAACAAACTCATGCAATCTTCCACTCAACTTGAAGTGCATTGCTATCATGTTCCTTGTTGCGCCTTGCGACTGGCACAGAAAAGTGATGAAACCACTCCTAACAACTAGACCATTGCACTTTTCTTTAGTACCGAATTTAACATTATACCACAAGGCACGGGGTCATCAGCACTGAAACTTGCATGCACCAAAAATTACCTGATATACAGTATACAGGCAGAAACAGAATCAGGTCCACAGCAGCCAGTGGGAAGTCATGGAACTCTAGATCTGGCACTCACTAAACGGCTAAAGTGTACATACAGCAAAACCAGGCATTTTACAGCGCTGACGGGGTTAACATGTTGAAGAATCTCCATATTAGAAAGTATTAAAACTCTGTTTCGTGTAAGGAATTCAAAGAATTCAGATTTGAAAAACTCAGATTCATTACACTTTTACTGATATTACCAAACCCAGCTGTTCTCTACATCTCACTCTCCTCCTGTCTTCATTAAAAGAAGGAGAACAAAAGAAAGAAAAGATGCAGTAATGCACCAAGACCACTCAAAACATGGAGAACAACAACAACAACTCAAGATGAGAACATACTTGCCTGCTCAACTGTTAACGGATAATGCAGAAGAACCCCGGGAGTATGACAAGTTGACATGCCTGACCTGATGAAGGTGTCACCTTGCTGGACTTGCTGTGAAACTATAGCTCTGAGGCGGTCCATGTCTTCACTATAATGCGACCAGTCACAAACTAAACGACGAACGTTGATCAACTTACACCTGATGGTGTAAACAAACAAATAAACAAAGACTAGAACGAGACAAATATACAAAACAATGTGCTAAACAAACAAAGTACCAAATAAACAGCAGTCCTTGATTAAGACATCACCGCTGACGAGACAGCCAATACAAACAGCCCACAACATGAATTACGACAATCCAGAGATGAACAAGGAACACATGTTGTCATCTTAAAGCACTCACATGGCCTGAGTGTTCTTTGGCTGTAGCTGTAAAGTTTTTTCCAAAGGCTCAACTGCTGCCAAATACTGGCCCATTGAAATTCGTGCCGCAGCTAGAGAAATGTATGCCTGAAGGAAAAAAAGACAAGGAAAATAAAGAAACCTGAAGTATTTCTGTTGAAACCACATCTGCAGCAGCTAGAGCTATTCAACTTTAGCTCATGAACCAGAGGATCATGGCAAAAATCAAAGCAGATGCTGCATCTTGGAGAGCAACAAAGAAAGAGAGATGTTCTAGAGAGACCTCAAGAGAAACGAAGAAAAAGAAGCAAAATATTGTCTAAAGGAAAGAATTTTGCAATGAGACAACAAGAAAACAAGGCAAAACATAGATAAACACTTTATTTGTAGCTCATAACATATCCCAGGAAGTAATAGCATCACCATGTCAACCATTACCATGAAAACTATCACCATGAAAACCATCCAATCTCATACTTCAGCCCTTTTGTTGTCAATGGCGATAGCTCTAGTGCTGAGATTTGCCGCTTGATCAAACTGTCCCAGAGTGCTCATAACAACTGCGCTGTTGATGAGTGCTGGAACATGACGTGGGTTCTTACTCAGTGCAATCTGATACTTCCTGGACGAAAACAGCACATTTACCCATAATTCAGTATGATGGCAAAGCAGACACACCAGACCCCCTTCAATTCTTGACAAGTATTAGTTGACCATTAGGTCTCCAATTGACACTAGTGAAAACAAACACTGGATGCCCTAAAAGGATATTGTATGTATTGCAAATTGCTATACCATTCTTCCAACAATATTCAACGGATGTACCAAATGGCACCATTGAACTATTCAGCTAGCTCTAACTTAGTTTGCTGAAAACAAACGAAGTAAGTGAGATTAGTCATGTACTAACTAATGTGCACTTCCCTCTCTCTCTCTCTCTCTCTCTCGCTCAAACTCTCTCCCTCTCTCACTCACTCTCTCCCTCTCTCACTCTCTCTCTCTTCTCTCTCCTTCTCTCACTCACTCTAAACACACACACACACACACACACACACACACACACATGCACACACACACACAAACACACAAACACACACACACACACAAACACACACACACACACACACAAACACACACAAACACACACACACACACACACAAACACACACACACACAAACACAAACACACAAACACACAAACACACACACACACACACACATGCCTTCTGTAAAGTTATCAAGTCACTGACATCATTATCCTGCCTCTTTGCTAGATTCATCTTGCTTGTCAATTCTGTTTATGTGACATCTAAACCGTGTTGTTCATGCACTTTTTTTCATATTTACACTATTGACATCATTCTCCCCTTTCTTCCCTCTTCTTTTACTTCTCTTCTTATTTTCTTTCATACCCTAGTTCATTCTGACCACCCTCTCTGACTGTGTGTCAATTCCTTTCTCCCATACTCTTGACTTAAAAAATATACATCTCTCTAGTATAGCATGTTTGCCCTAGAATGTTTAGGATACCAGTACATTACATAGGATATTATATCAAGCACTTGTTTTAAATCACCCTCCATCTTCAGGCTGACTGGTGATGTTCAAGCCCTCTCAGACACCCACCACCAAGCAAAATTTCACTGGCAGTGACATATCAGGAACACGAATTTATACAGATGCTGATCTGTAGTATCCATGCAGTCCATGTGATGCCAGTTTGGCTGTTGGAGATCAAAGCACTAATTAACTGCTTTTGGGTGTTTAGGGTGATTTCTAACTGACACTATAGCTAAATCTCAAAGTGAGTATACTCATAGTCCATGTAACACTGTGACATGTAACACTGTGCAATACAGTCATGTATGTGTATGTGTGTGGAAGACAGCTTGTGCTAAAAAGCTTGTGCTAAATACTAGTACTGAAACAATTCAGGATTTTTGCGAACGATTCATCTTTTGTTTTTCCAAACAATTAATCTAATGAATCCACTTTCCCATGCAGATCCCATCACTGAAGGTCACTAACACCACAGAATGCTGCATGTTCAACTTTCGCCATGCCAATGGTGCATCTCGAGCAAATGACTGTAGGTTACCTGCAACATTGCAAGCATGTGCAGAACTCAAGTGTTTTGCTTTGTGGTTTAATTTTAGTGAATCCGTGACCACAAAACTCAAAACAACACATTAGTATGAGCAGCACATGCCCACTGAACATCAGTGAACATGCTCAAGTACTACTACAAAAGTGCATGAACAAGCGATCAAGGTGTGCAGCACTGGTGCCACAGACAGTCCAGCATTGTGTGCCAAGAACTGAGAATGTTGCGGCTTGCGCCTTTGCTCAGCATTATGCTGGTATTAGTACTCTCTGTCTGGTCTGAGAGAGTGAGAAGCACCTACATGCCTTGACTGATTAATCGTCTCAAAAATTAGAATCGATTGATCACTCTCTTAATGATTAATTGATTAATTGGATGAATTGTTTCAGCACTACTTAATACAGTATGAAGCAATACCATGTTTGTACTCTCTTTACCATCTGAGGCTCTCACGCTAAAATTTCATTGTTTGCCAGTTGGAAAATTGAAGACTCCATTACTAGCACTAGGAAACAAAACACAGTGTGTCCTCATATAAACCCATCCCACCCCCTGCCCCTATCCCTTTACTCCCCCCCTTACTTAGTATAAGGGAAAAGGCACATAAACAAATATGTGCCCTCCTCTTAACAAAGGATTCAACTTTTCTCATATCAAAGAAATGGTCAAGACCAAACCACATTTTTGCTAAATGTCCAAACATATCTCCATTGGAGGAAATTATTAACACATCTCCATTCCATCAAGTGGTCTTTATTGCTATTTTGTTTATTATTGAGACTCCCCAACAGGACCAATTTGCCCTGATCAAGGGGGTCTGCAATGACTGTCCATACAAGATCTGAGGCAGAGATACGACGGAAGGAGAGAAAAAAAAACAAACAAACTTGTGCATCCTCTGAGAAGGTTTATGAAATTTAGCATTTTTACTTTTAGAAAAGAAATCTCCACCACTCTTGACCGTTTATGCTGGTAACTTTTTTTATCACTCGCCAATTAGGTCAAGCGGTGCTCTGGAAATCTTCCCAGACCAGCCCTCACCATTGCGGTGACAATTTGTTCTATGTGCAAGGATTTGTATGGGCAACCACAACCCTTCCTACCCAAGCAGCTGGGCTCACCCTGCAGCAATGTCAAGTTTAGCAGTAGGGGAATAACCTGCTGCATAGCTGCTTAGAATGTTCAGGGTGATCTTTTTTTTTTATTTGAGAGGGAGGAAACCAGAGAACCCGGAGGAAATTGTCAGATACGGACAAGGAAGAAGCCTTTCTGACACGTGTGGCCCATAGCAGATTTGAACCCGGTACCTACAAAGGGCAAATTCAGACACTTTAACACATCTGCCAACCCAAAATCCCCCAAGATTGATTCTGCATTTGTCAGTATATTATAAAAAAATCATCCACTCCACCTAACCCTCAACCACACAACCATACTTGCATCTCTGGATGCAAAAAACCTTTAGTAGGAAAATCATTGAGCAGGTAAAATTTCTATTCAGATGGCGATTTGTTCACAACAAATTCGCTGAGACACTGTTTCTGAATAAGGCTGAGAAACTTTGCCAGACCTTCACCCAGGGTCTTAATATAATTGGAGAGGATTCACCTACTTAAGTAGGGCTATGTCTATCATGCCAGACAAAGCCACGCCAACACTATTGATTGGCAAGAAAGTGCTACAGGTGACATGATGGATGTAAAAGATGCATTCATTGTACCTTACACACCATTCTCAATACCCAATAGCAATCAATATATTTCCAAGAATTTCAGATTACTATTTGTCATCAATGATGACTCACTATTAATTATTCATCAGTGATTAGCACAATGACAATGATTACTCATCATTGATGACTCATCATAGATTAGTACAATGACAATGATTACTCATCATTGATGACTCATCATATATTGAATTAGTACAATGACAATGATTACTCATCAATAATGACTCATCATAGATTAGTACAATGACAATGATTACTCATCATTGATGACTCATCATGGATTATTACAATGGCAATGATTACTCATCATTGATGACTCATCATGGATTAGTACAATGACAATGATTACTCATCATAGATTAGTACAATGACAATGATTACTCATCATTAATGACTCATCACGGATTAGTACAATGACAATGATTACTCATCATCAATGTTGACACTTACTCAGCACACTCATGAAATCTCTTCAGCTCGTACAAAATGCTCCCAAGGAAGAGATTCGGTTCAAAGTCGTCCAGTTGCAGTGTGTGCCACTGCTCAGCCGTGGTGAGTGCTTCATCATATCTTCTCAACTGAACATACAGCGACGTCAAACTACGAAGTGCCTCAACAAATCCCCTCTCCAGCCGCAGTGCCTTCTGCAAACTACGCTCCGCATCTTGGAATCTTGACAGCGCCACCTGGACATTGGCTGTTTGCAAGCAAGACAAATCGACTCGGATTTAGTTAAAAAAAAAAAAGAGTCCTTACAAGACAAAAACCATGTTGGTGCAGAGCACCTACAAATTCCTACAACAAACCGCTTCAAAAGGTAAAGTGTGACGGCAATCAATTTCCTTTGACAACTAATACTACAAACCGCCTGCACAAACCACTAACACGCTACAACAAATCATCTGACTCTGCACCAAGACGCAACCCAAACACTAAAGCAGAATATACATGATGGCTTTCATCTTTAAAATGTCCATGATGTGAGCAAATACCACACAAAGCATGTTTCTAAATGTTTCCTGCTACACCAAAATACAAAAGAAAAGAAACATCAATGCTGAAATTTCCACACTGGAAACTATTTCCCTGAATATAATGGCTGGCAGTTGGTACATGAAAATAACACAAGGTCCCTTGTATATGCACTAGGCTATATACAGCCTGACAAGCAAAAGATATCACAAATTCACTAACAAATGAAAGTCTGTCACTTCCTGTACAATAGAAACCATCACAACAAGTCTTAATAGTGCAGAGGCCAGAAAATAAACAATGCTGCCATGTGACAATAAACTACGCATTACTTCTGATGATCTTTAAAAATATAACAAAACTTGTCAAGTACTAAACGTTTAGCTATCTGTTTTGGTTACAATAATTATAGAGATGATGAGTTAACATATACTTATTGAATGTTCAATTCCCTTACAATGAGAATCTCATGAGAAATCAGATTTCACGTGGAAATTTGGACAAGTTCTAATGAGAAAAAATTACACATGAGAATTTTTTTGTAGGTGCTTCTATGTTTCTTGTCATCTTTTTTCCTTGATGCATGCAACAACACGCATGAAGAAAGCAAAACCAGGCAAGAAATGCTCATGGCAAAACATGTATACCTGTTAATACTAATCTATTCCGTGTTCTGTGTTCTGCCTCTGCTTATCACGTCATGGCAAATCTTCTTCTATCACAGGTTACAGAAGTTACACGGTGCTCAACATCACAC
Organism: Nicola tetela; assembly: GCA_028565695.1. Taxonomy (NCBI): domain Eukaryota; kingdom Metazoa; phylum Porifera; class Calcarea; order Clathrinida; family Clathrinidae; genus Nicola; species Nicola tetela. The sequence continues at coordinate 28,809 of JAOWAW010055565.1, read as the reverse complement.
ACAAGTCGTACATTGAGAACATATGTTGATCTACATCTACAAGTGGGACAGTGATATATGGGAAGCATAGTGCTCGATGCTTTGTTTCCGTCTTTTCCAAATAGAGCTATATACGTGAGTAACGTAAAACATACAAGAAAACACACATGACCTTATAAATTCTTAGAGGGAAACCTGGAATAAGGGTCACCCTGATCAGGGGGGTCATAAAAAACAGGGTTGAATTGTGGAAATGTTTTTTAATTGTGGAAACTTCTTGGCTGTGCTAACTGTGGGGTGGTAATGAATAATGGCAATATATTACATTGCGCCCTCGTTAGCATGGCAGAGCGTTCACAGACACACCAGTAAAAAAGGAAAGAGAGAGGCAGAAAGAAAGGAGAGAGAAGGGGAGAGGGAGAAAGGGAGAAATTGTGAGAGGAGAGTAAACAGGGGGCAGAGAGTGAGAGAGGGGGAGATAGAGAGGGAGATAGAGAGAAAGCTGAGAGAGCAAAATTTCACAGGTGAGTATGCACATGTGTGTACATGGCTGTTCACTTTACGCAGCACTTGCACAGTATCCCCATATCATCAGTTGTGCAATGTGATGGAAAACATGCTGGCAACTGGTACATTGCCACAACACCAGCGTGCCTGGAAGGGTGCATCCGGCTTTGCAGCATCCTGATGTCTGTTGTGCAGCATGCCCACATTCTTCCAATGGCCACTCCTCGAAGACAGCCTTCAAAAAAGGCCAGCTGATTAGCCCTTTTGTGTGTGTGGCTGCATGGCATCTGTGCCTTGACAGCACTACCATGGCAACGTTCATGCGGGGGGCACCGCGCCAGCGGGTGGCTTTGCCTGGCATTTCGCGATCGATAAAGACTCAATTGATCGCCAATATTTTTTCTCGTTCAAAACAGGGTTGACCCTGGGGTGATGACCCTTATTCCAGGTTGAGGATTTGTGGGTGAGGGGGAGGGTAGCAGTTTACCACTACCAATGAGGAGGCTTGCTCTGGAAATATTTTTCCCACCTCCAGTAGTGTGCTTCTAACATTTTTAAGCTCAACCATACGTGAATATTAAATCTTGTGGTGAAGTTAGAGTTGTGCAGAGTTAGGTGGACCCTTATTATGGGTTTCACTTTACCAATAAAATTCTATGAAGCTTTAAAATTGAGGACAGTTACGAAAACAAATGCAATCAATATAATGTCAGTTTATACTGTATCAGTTTCTGCTGATAAACATAATTGGATGGTCCTTTCTACAAGGAGCTGTAAGTTCTTTCCCTTCTTCCAAAAGAGCCCAAATTTTTGGCTTAAGGAATATTAAATTTTCACACTTTTCATGTCATTGTCTGTCGTCGAACTTCAAAAACAGAAAGAGAAAGAGTACAGGTAGAGACTATTCACCTGAAAATCTCAGCACAAAACTATCCCAAGTATAATAGCAAATCAGGTTGATTATCCCTAAGTCATTGCCCACACATACACAACAGTGGACTGGACACAGAAGCAGCAGAGCTGGTGCAATCAGGACTAACAATGTGCTTGTTCATGCATTGCTATCACGTGAGCTGGTATTTGGCAGTGTGCTTATACAAACAATACTGAACACTCAGGGTATGTAGCAAATAATATGTCGACTTACATTCATAATCATCATCAAGCACAAACAGGTCAAAGAAATCAATGCCCATTCAAATTGTAACCATGCCTACCTAAGTTTGTTAAAGTGGCAGCCGATTTCTGTTTCTTCACAGCAAGCTGCAGACATTCCAAAGCTTCATCCATCTTGCCCAAACTAACTAAAAGCTTCGCTGCTGTCCTGGTAGGACAAGAAGAGCATTGCAAATGAGAAATTTCCACATTACATGTTCACGCACTGACAATGACGAACATGAGACACATACACGTGTACACACATACACATAAATACACACATGCACATGCATGATACATACAAACACACACAAGACATGCACACATGTACACATACACACACCAACACATGTACACATACACACATACACAAACAATTCTTTTCAAGTTAGCTGCTTATGACGACAAGACAAACAACAGCACAGAGACTATTTCAAAGAGTGCTAGCAACCTTAATTCCACGTTGATGCTTGAGCAAGCGCTAACGCCAATCAATGCATGCATACAAAGATACAACTGACCACACCTGTCCATGACAATCCTGCAATGAAACTCTTCTACAGTCCGTTTCAAAACTATTGACCCCTGGCTTACATTGATTTCTTATGCGTTACCATAGGTGATAGGGGTCAGTTTTTTTTAAACAGACTGCAGTCCTGAACACTTTTGGAAATGTAAAACATTTATAAATTTGGAATTAAGAAAGTTTGGAAGCTAACACACAAAATTTCTTATTTGACGGTTTGCATACACATCACAACAGTATTTGAAAATTTATCCCGCAGAATTATATACTTTTCACTAAAACTGTTTATCCAGGTTAACAAACAAGGAAAGATAAAAGCGTTTCGGCTCAAACTGTGTGACCCGCCGAATCATTCTATCACAAACATTCCACAGTCAATACTTGGAAATTTGAGTGAGTAAATGAGTGAGGGAGCGGGTGGGTGGGTGGTCGAGCGAGCGACCGAGTGAGTTAGCGAGTATTAAAGTGATGGGTGAGGAAGTGAGCGAATGAGACAATTCTTTTACTTCATAGCAATCTCCGACAATAATGAATCTCCTTCAAGGTTTTCTTCGAACGTTACAGAAGTATTTAGTGTCGATACAGCTATCGTCTAAAAGACGAAACCTTATCAGGAGAGCTCATACGCTTACGTGTAGTGTTCGTTGACAGCAGAGGGACATTTCGATCGAGTACCGGACTTTCGAATCGCAACTACCAGTAACGCAGTACATAGGACAGATGAGCAGGTAATGATCACGTAGTGCGCCAAACGCACTTCCATATTAGTCCCTCTGGGATGTATCTCCGCTTGAAGGAAGAACCGGAAGACAGAACACACGAAGTGTAAAGTTTTATCTCCTTGTTACTGTTCTGCTGGCAGTCACGAACGTCACCACGATCATGCTGGATCCAGCAAACACTATAGCGTTGCACTTGCTGGCGACTAAGTGTGCTGTGATGGTAGGGGTGGAGCGCTGTCGCTACGTTGCCAGAGAAGGCTTTGCACCTTCTTAGCTGCTTGATCATGATGCCTGTCGCCCGGCCTCCATTATTATGACGATCGTGAAAATGCTATGTACACACATAATAATGCAGCAGGTGTAGATCGAGTCCGGCTTCGAAGCTTCCCGTCAGATCATATGGATTGCCAAAAATATGTATGCGCATTCCAATCTTTTGTATGACGATGAATATGTATATATTCACTCTTACTGTGCTTCTGCGAATTCTCTTCGCAGTAAGAGGACCGGGCAGGGTATTATTATTTCCGGTTCAAGAAATGACTAGCCTGACTGCGTATGCTCGAGGCTTGTCGAAAAAACATCAACAAAAATTATTTTTAAGCTTTCTGCAATGCTCAAAATTTCAGTGTTTAAACACCATTTTAAAGCTCGGTAGCTAAGTTAAACATCATGTCAACTGCTACACAAGCTTGTCTTTACAAGGCACAAGGCCATGTGGTGTGTGGTTGGCGCACCCTAGAAAGGTGTTCAAGATGTTGAAAGGACAGGTATTCACCAGGTATCCAAGTATCCATTCGATGTAGTCTCGAAGCCGATCCAACCCTGTTTATTAATACTGGAAACTTAAAGGCGCCGGGCGGCGGCCTTTGTGGTCATGAGGTCAGGTTCGAGACTACCATTCCATGCAAAATCTGTAGCCTAAAAGTCATAGCCTTTTCCATCTGGGTGGAAAAAGCCTGTTTTGAACACCGAATGTGTATTTAGTACTACAAAGCTTGTGGAAAAATCTCAAGCTTTTCAAGACGTTTAAAGCGATTTTTAAAGCTCGCTTTCTTGACAAGTCTAGTATGCTCTGTAGTTCTGTCATAATTATGGTGATCCTTTGTCTAGACTACCCTCAAGCCCAGGCTACTCTAGCTGTACGCGCGTTTCCCACTATCGAACAAACACTTGCGGTGCTGCCAACTTTTATTGCTAAAAATCGGACATGGTAAAAACTTTTCCTCAGATCTAGACCAGAACGTGACTCTTTTGTTGCCATGGTAACAAGCTTCTCGCACGTACTGCAGCATCACGCTGGAGGCCAAATATACACAGACATTACTGGGGTGGGGTCGCTAGCTCTGACGTTTTACGGCACAAAATAAGAAAAAAACTTAATCAGAAAATCGACGATTCATCGGACAACCAATATGTCATCGGACGGACAATTGGACAAGGTATCAAACCTTCGGACACCTCCCGAAAAGTCGGACGAGTTTGCAGCACTGCACTTGAAAGTTGTAGTTACATTATTCGTGTATCACGGTGTATACAGATCTGCATCTCGATGATCCTACACGTCTGCACGTGAACAGCACTGGGAATCCGCCGAGGATTCTTGAGCGTAGTAGAAAGGACAGGCTAGCTATCATTGTATCTTTGTAGCGGTTCAGATCGTGTTGAGTTCGTGTAGCAAACTGAAACAAGTCCTTAAAGGGTTCTCGTGATTGGTTGATTGCTGGCTCTTTTCAAGAGAGCGCGCAATTGGCCTCTTTAAAAAGAATCATGCAGCTTCTCTTAGGCTGCGCGCCTTGCTAAACCTGGACCAACAACATGCATATTCTAGTGGACTCCAAACCTACAGCTTGGAAAGTCTCTGGTGAAGGTCAGCTTCGTCGTCGTCTTGATTACGGAACGATCCTGCGCCACGAGTGCTAAGCTGACATTTGGTGACTGCTAAAAGTATTACGCTCACGCTACTGTTTATGTATCGTACCGTTACTAAAAACTTACGTGACACGGGCAGCATAACTATAGAGCTCTCTACCACGAGAGTGTCTTGCAAATGGCTACTTTTTAACCTGATCGACCTAGGCCCGAGCAGCCTGAAAGCCTTTCAGGAACTAAGACCGAGGAATGTCCGAATTCAGTAGTCACTCTGACTGTGAATGAAATTTCCTAAATTTGCGAGTCAATTGGTGTCGAGACTCTGACTGATCCTGAGATAGATCCAGATCGTCTAGGTCGACGCGTTCCTTTCAACCCATCGAGATTGCGGTCGTGTTTTCGCTAAGACTTTCGTTCGAGCTTCTGCAGCATGATGGCAGCCATATATAATTGACAGGACTTAGGGGTATACGTAAAGACCACTTCAAAAAAATGAAGGTAACGCGGTTGATGTTTTTTCTCGTCGTTCGATTTACACTATCGCTGAGAATCTCGTTCTTAATCGCCTGCATACAGATATCATACCGTCAACGAGGAACGTTAACGCCTTGACGGGAGGTCAAGGTGCCGTTTGATTGATCACGCCCAGTTGCCGCTCTGCTTCGAAAGTGTTTTGGTCACGTGAATAGAAGCTGCATGCAAAGGGAAGTTTTCAAGGGTGTGTAACTGCAATCAGAAATTAACGTTTTCGGCTGCACAAAGAATAGAATGGCTTGTATGTATCAGGCAATGGCGAAAGCAAAGGAAAGACAATGTCATGACAGCTGCAGATAGTGACGAACGAAGCTCTTTGTAATTCGTTATGTGTCTGTTGCCCGCGCTGTCGTGAAGTGTAGATTGTCTCTGTTGGCTGAGGCCATGGTCGCATGTTGTGTACAGACCTTGTAATGATCTGCGTTTTGTCTTGTGGTGTTGATCATGACGAACCAGAAGTAGTGGTTATGCTGTTTTTTCGCGTGGAGGCTACGTTTGTATCATAATGCTCCAGCTGTCTTGATGTTGCCTATCCGAATCATTTCACCGGCAATCTGTGGGATACACAAAAGTCCTGATATTCGTCTTTTCGCCGCAATAGCTGATGTGCTTGTAAATTCTTTGAGAACTAGCGTTTTCCTTCTCTATCAGTCTATTTCTGTGCACAGGATTCAGCCCAGCAGAAATAATCTTGGAACAGAGCAGCACCATTCAGCCAGTCCAGCAGATTGCGCTACGCGAAAGAGAACAACTAGGGACTTGTGTTTACTATAATATTGTCAATCAGAAAATATAAATTAAGTGGCCAATGATTTGGAAAAGCCCAGTTAACGTTCAAAACCATGACGAAAATGCCAAATGCCAAAATGGGACCAAATAGCTATATAGTCACTTGATTGTTGCTTTGTTTCTGTTTGTTTGTTTTTTTTTTCATCTCAATTTATTGGATTTCAACGTTAAGAAGGTGAGCTCCTTAGTCATTGTGTGAAAATTAACGTTTTTATTTCTAGCATTCATTAATTTGGCAACGCTTGATGCATTCCTCATGATAATAACAAGATTGCTGATTGCTATCCTGAAATGTACAGATCTCTCCTGCCGCGTCACACACCATCAGCCCATAGCAACGGCAATGAAATTCATCTAAAGACTTCTTAAAACGGTGCACTCGCAAACACGTGAGTTACCAGCCTAGGACTGTCTTGGGTGGGTCCTTGCCCTTAAAATACAAGTGTGCACTAACCGAGTCTTTGGGCTTTGATTGTTTGTATCGGCGTTCATGGGACTAGATGCATGTGTTGTGCGCTGTGGGCTCTGCACACACTAGCTGCATGACCTTGGATAGGCAATGGTGTAGGTGCGTTGCACAGATGTGCTGGGGCCACGGTAGTTTCCCGCATGCACAACCCTATCTTTTCCCAGCTCTCCCATGAAGCTAATTTTCTAACTTAGTTAATGTTACTTCTTGCATTCATGAGATTTAGAGATTTACGTTGTTTTCTTTTTCTTTTTTCTGTGTGTGTGTGTGTGTGTGT
>JAOWAW010055565.1:10946-21876 GCA_028565695.1 Nicola tetela | reverse complement strand
TCCACGTCCCACATTCCACGTCCCACATTCCACGTCCCACATTCCACGTCCCACATTCCACGTCCCACATTCCACGTCCCACATTCCACGTCCCACATTCCACGTCCCTCATTCCACGGCGCACATTCCACGTCGCACATCCAAGTGACACAATAACACTAGTATTATTTTGCCACTTGGTGTAATCCACATTGCATAGAGCGAGATCTTGACATGTCTGGGTCCATGGACAGACAAGAACTAAAATTTATATAGGTAGTGTAGCAATGTCTGCACAGGGGGACACTGGAGGCACGACAACGATTCCAACGAAGTCATGCGTTCATGCTCAAGCTGCAACAATAGCACACATCAATGCAACGTGTACTGCATCGGTGGATGCACCCAACAGGTACGTCTCTAAAATCACTTTTTTATTTTTGTGTTTTCTCTAACAATTTGCATGTGAGTTTTCTGCCAGCTAGTTCTCCGTAATCATCTCACTGTTGGAATTCTCTTGCGTCACGCATCTCCATCAAACAAGATAAGTTCAGTGCCCTTGTTTTCTGAATGAAAATTCTCTTCAATGTTTCCCAATTAAATAATTTATATTTTGAGTTTTTCCTTTACTTTCTAGGTTAATGCCAATCATCTTCAGGAGGTCATGTCTTTTTTGCACTCTCTGCAAACAGGCTGTGAGTATAAGGGTGGTATCAAAAGGTAATGTCATGTTTTTTTTGTTATTAGGAGTGACCTTACTGAATTTTCTTCTGCCCTTTTTTTTCGCTGTGCAGCTTGTGCCTCAGGAATATCTGCTTTACAACCGATCATCACAGTTATGAGTAGATTTTGCTAGCAAGAAGTAAGTAATGGCTAATAATCTTCAATTTTCTTTTGAAGATACTCTTTCAGTTATTGGTTGTTGTTTGATTTTTCTGTTCACTACAGCAGTGGTCATCAACCACCAAGAGGCAAGCTCCAAGGTTAGTAATAATATGGCTGTGTTTTGGAATTTTGTAGAGTTTAGCTGATTTCCTTGAAAAATGGTCCCTGGCATTTGGCATTTTTCATCATGGCTTTGAATAAATCTGGGCAAAAACAGGAAGTAGTAAATGGTTAGTGGTAGATAGAATTTAAAGGAATGATTGTCTTTGAATTTAAAGCAGCTCAGAAAAGAAGGCAGCAAGAGAAAACGGATAAGTGGTAAAAAGTAGGCATGCTCACATCATCGCTATCAGGAATGATATCTATCCATGATTTCCTGAATAAAATTCGATTTTCAATGTATTATCGATCTGTCTGTGTGTATGGGCTGGGTTTTCACCTTTTAATTCCAGAAAATTCGCACTAGTATTATAGCACGCACTAGATGTTACCATGGATACACTAGCATTATAACCAGCACTAGACGTCACCATGGATACACTAGCATTATTAATATTATAACGCGTACGTATAACATGTACTAGATGTTATCATGGATATATTAGCGTTATAACCCGCACTGGATGTTACCATGGATACACTAAGATAATACATACCATGATAACACCATTAGATATCATCAGTGATAATAGTAAAGAATTACCTCTTGAAGGTTGCGCATGCGCAGGCTTAACTTGTATTTTATGGATTAATTCTGGCGGTAGAGTTTTGTAGCGTGAGTTGTCATAGCCATAATAAAAAAGGCGTAACTGAGCGCTCGTGGCAGTTATTTTAAGGAAGCTACATACATGTACATGTATACCTGTTGGCCCTGAAGCCAAAAATTACGTACTGTGTATAATTATTGCCGTCGTCAGGCCCATGGGGGCTGAGGAGAGCTCCACAGACGATTAATTACCGTCGTCAGGTCCGTAGGGGCTGAGGAGGGCTCCGCAAACGATTAATTCGTGTGCGTGTGTCCGTGTGTGTGTGTGTGCGTCCGTCACGCTGCAATCGTTACTAGCCAGCGCGCGCTTCATCGCGTCTTTTTTCCCGATGAAAATGTATGGTAGGAAGGCGTACATACTTCAAAACCGAGCCATGTAGCGCAGCTGCGGCTGTCTATAATGTGTATGTCATGAACTGAGGTCTACCTTTCTAAATACATTGCCAGAGCTCGAGAAAAGCCTTTCCGAAGCCGTGTGAAAAAAGGGAAGAGGAACAAATTCTAGACGCCAGCTCAAGCTGTGGTCCGCCCAAGCCAGGCTTGCTCCTTTGCCTTACCGGCGTAGCAAAATCAAAGTCAGCTGAGCCTCTCAGTGGCCGACACTTCCTAGTCAAGCTTGCTCCTTTGCCTAACCGGATACCCAGATACTGTAGCAAAATCAAAGTAAGCTCAACCTCTGCCCGGACTGACTCTCCCCCAGTCGTTTGCCTATATCGATCGGAGCGCTGAACTTTTGAAAGTGTTTTTCTCTGATATCGATAGCGATAGGGAGTCCCGGGCACACCGCTGAGTCGATAGCAGCTGTTGCCGTGAGCTCTGAACTTTTGACGGAAAGGGCCACATGACTCATGCAGTTGGATGTATGCAAGTGGATTTGGTTCCGCCAAGCTGCAACATTTCCAGCATGCCGACACTGCGCTTCGTGCACGTAGGTTTGTTTTAGTCGCGTCTTCAAGATCTACATGGTAGACTGTATGATGAGCATGAGCTCAAGGAACTCTGTCGCTGTAAACACAATTACAACCTCGTTTGTCCCAACCAAAGCAGCTGAGCACTGTTGCAGCTTGTAGCAGCCCGGTCCTAGTCCTGTATGCAATGTAGAGCTTCAATGAGTGCTTCAATGCGGACACCGCTATACGTAAACCACTGATGATGGCCTGCGTCGGCTCCATGTGCACGCCACTTGCAATGGCAACGAACGAGCTTGCTGTAGTCCTGCCAAGAGGTTGAAGAGACCTAGCCTAAGACAAGGGACCTTGTTGTTCTGCACAAACTCTCAAGCCACGAAGTTAAGTTCATGACGGTTTCCTCCAATGTATAACCTGATCGTGCTCTATTGCTTCCGTAAGCGGAGCGACACGCCTTCTTTACTGTTGGCGCCTCCGATTGACGGACTTCGTCTAGCCGGGCTAGGCCCACACGCTACTGTCTTGTGTCAATAATACAATGTCCTCCAGGCCAGTATCGTCACTGGTCAGCGGGACATCAACATTTACGCATTACGTTCTCTCTAAACTTTGCGGACTGTTGCGAAGTGGGTTTATCAGCAGCACTTCTGACTAGGCGATTCTTACACCTTTAAAGTCTAAGAATTAATATCAACATACTTTGACGATTACGCAAAATCGGTACTCCACAGCATGGTTCAATCGCGAGGTTAACTGCAGCAGCTGTTATTGTAATTACACTATCTATGTACTCGCTGAAAAAAAGCCGTCATCTGTTGACTGGTAACGTACTTGCCCGACTTGACAATTGCAAAGAGTTCATCCAGCAAAAGAGAGCAGCGGTCGTTTGTGCATCTCGATCCTGTAGGATTATACCGTGACGGAGATCGGAGATTGATTCTTCCTAAATTACTTCACAGACCTCTACTGGGTATAGGGAGGTTTAGCATACAGGTAAAACGTGTAGACCTGCTACGCGTTTTTCTGACTTTCAGACGAGTAGGAAGAGCTTTGCATTTTCAAGTGGCCTGCGGTACACGCAAAACTTGCGGGCATGCTTCGATCGGTGGTAAAATAACGCTTGAACATTATATGCATTAAAGGGGAATCATGACTATAATATGGCTGTACTAGTGTGTGCTTCTTCGTCTTCCAGCTTCCTCCGTTTTTCCAACCTGCAAGAGAATACATTAAACCTGCTCGAAAATTATTCTCTAGGGAGCTAATCTCGAGCTCGTTTGCGTAGATGTTCGATGCCAAGCAGGTCTCAGTGAGATGCAGACTAAGAAGAATACTGTAGGCGCTTGCAACCGGCCACTGGACGCTGCCTTCATCTTCCAGACACCCCTTCCCGATGCATATGTAACGACTCGAAGAGGGCGTGGTAGTAATTCCTGCAGACCATTCCTTACAGTTAGTACCGTGACGAAGCACGTGCCGGACAACTACACTGCTGATTGCATCTGATCATTCGACTCAGCGCAGTGCCCCGGCGCCGCCCAATGATTCACATGGATCCTCTGCTGTTTGAAGTTTACTGTACATTAGCGGAAGTTGCCGGAAATTTTTTCGTGGTTCTTAACCCGAGCTTCAGCTGGGATTGCTGTAACAGGGCAGCTGCTATGGTCTCGTTAGATGTTCATCTTACCTGTAGAGAAAATCACAAACCCGGATAATAATGAACCATGATTATCTTCTTATCGTAGCATGTGGTCAGGGTACCCAGGTTTAATTTTATACTACTCCTGCTGAAATCCTTTTCAACAATGACCAGCTTTTAGCTGGTCCTACTCCAACCTCAAATGTCCTGTATTCAGAGGTACTGTGTTCTGACCTTCTGACCTACTCTAATGCAAGTTTAGGTTCTATTGAAAAGTTGTTAAGATTTGTCCTCACAACAGCGAGTACATTACACACGGAAGTGCAAGACGAACCACGATACTGATAGCGGATTCGTATAGTAATGTAGATACCACTGGCAAGCAGCACATTAAGGTATCACGAACAATGAGACATGTAGGGCAGGCATGCACCAGGCAGATTTTCGAAGGTGTGGATGACCTCTTCGTTGAGCGATGTGGGATAGAACCAGAGTCTGAGAGGCTCAAGAAATCATCAAATGCGTCATTGATAACCGGTAGCTTTGTTTTATTCTCGCATTGAAAGAATAGAAGTTCTGGTTGCAAGTAAGATATACAGCGCAGTGGAGGCGAAAATACAACGGTCTACTGCAGGGTGGCGGGGATGCACAGGTCTCAAACCGCAACCTCATCACTGAGTCATGTTATGTTAAATTTCCATAGTAAATTTTTCATAGAGACTACTAGGAAGAGAGAAGAGATTGAAAGCCGGTCTTCGAACCTGCGGCGTCATCGCCTAGCTCAGCCGCAACTCCGCGATGGTAACTACCCAACCACTCGGCCAGTTCTACAAAAACTGGCTTCGTGGCGAGTTTTGCGGATTTCGACTAACACAGTCGAGCCGGTGGAGGGAAGGGAAGGGAGAGGAAAGAGAAGGAGAAGGAGAGCAGCCGGAAGCCAGCGCTAGAGAAAAGACAGCAGCTAGAAATCCTTACGGACCAGCGCTTATTTTGATTGACGTTTGACAAATTTTTATAGTAAATTTCTCATGTTATCTTCTCAACCTCATCACAGTGAGTCATGTTATGTTCTCTTATCTTATCAGCCAACAAATAATTTCATCTACCTGCCTGCTCATGCTCTCATGTTTAATGCGTGTCTCTTCACTTACTCAGATCGCTGACCATGCAGCTTTTTCTGAGTGAATATGGTAGATTGCGGCCATGTCATGTTTAGCACTTACCGGCGTGCAGCAAAGAGGATTCCATGCGGCATATTTATATATTCTACATATTATTAATAAGTCATGGTGACCTACCTGTTTTGTTGTATTGACTTTTTTGTTAGATAGGGAAATATGTTGGCCCAGACTGGACGAAGTTACTCGATCATCTTGACCAAAGAATTTCAAATGTTTACTCTTGCGAAAGTTTGACTTCCCAATGCTTGGGTTACGGCAGGCAATTGACGATGAGCTCAACAACAAACTGAAGGGAAAGTACACAGACAACTTAGTGGCTATCACAACATGTACAGAGCTTCTCAGGCTTTGAGAAGAAGCTTGATAAAATTCCTGACTTGAACAATATCAAGCAATATCAACGGACAAGGGTGATCATCTGCTCTATGTATTGATCTTCCCAGTTGAAAGTGGTGGAAACATTGCAGCAGAAAATCTGGCACTGAACACGGGGGATTAAAAATTGCGTGAGGGCACATTATGGAGTTCAACGGTTCTGCAAGTGCCATTTGCTTGCTGTTTATACTGAGCAAGAGAGAAGGAGAGACAGAGAGAGGGTGTGATCCAGACAATAACTCTTACAGCAAGTCATAGAAGCTCTTATTACAAGCCCATTTACTTTGTGACAATGTCAGTCCGCCTCCACACATGTCAGGGCGACGGAACTGGGGGTGTCCAGGTTGTTCTACCTTCTGGCAAGATTCCCAAAATCAGAACGGCGACTTAGCTCTCCCAGTAAACAAGATTCTAGACACGACTGTACTTGGCAAGTTAGATAACTCCAACATGAGGCTACCTCGCGGAAACATGAGCAAACGTTCACCAAACAGCAGGATCTTGTCTTCTGCCACAATCAGCTAACGGTGGGAGTGACCAGTACTTCATTTTCTGGCTTCAGACAATAGATCCTGGCGGATTGCTTGATCATGAGTTTCTGACTCACATGTCCGTGGACATATTGCTGTCATGACTTATTTTTTACTTTCATCAAAGCATGCAGGATATGCATGCAGTTTTTCACTGCACACAGCCAGGCAGCTCTTATTTCATTTCATAATCATTCACAAGGCAATTTCAATCGGGCCATGTCAATGAGGCAGAACACTGATTCACAGCGCACCAGTCATCTCTGTACTTGGTCCGCTCAAGAAAGCGTTTGCCATGTTTTGATGCAGAGCTAATCTGGAGAACTGGAAATCCCCATCCTGCACATCCAGTATGTGTGCAATTTCACAACTTTTTGTTCAGCCATGTACATACAGGTGACCAAGCATTGGGCAGCCAAAGGGTGTGTGCACAATCAAGGCTGAAAAATTGCTCAACCAGCAGTAGAACCGCTTGGTGAAGAAAGCCATCAATCAGTATCAATACGGTGTGCTAACCTTAAACATCACCATTACTCTGCAAGTCTTGCTCTGCACTTCAGCTGTCACCAGCTATAGGATTCTAATGAATCATCCCCCGCCGAAGAAATTGTTGAATTTGTACCAGCTGCCATGGTCACCACCTAGACAGATGACTGCTCAGCTTCCTTGGTCATTTTGAATGTGCATAAAGCTCATTCTGGCATAATATGTTGCCCATCATGTCAAGCACCCGCAGCCGAAGTCAGCAACAAGTCCCCATTTTCTCAAGTCACCACATACCTTAACGGCTGTACTGGTGACCTCTCAACTAAGCAATATCTCGGCTGTGTCATGTGGACAAGTTCAAGTCCTGACAGCCATCATTGCTGACAGAAGAGGTGATGCTGACTGTTTGTGCTTCATGATCAGTGCTTTACGCATGCGTTATAAGTGATGGATGAACCAAGGCGGTAAACATTGAGAAAGTGCACCAGCTACTAAATCACAGTGTCTTTTAATTAACTACTGAGCTCAAGATCGTGCAGTCAACTATCAAGTACTGACACCTAGACTTGCCCAGTGCTGTTGCCCAGTCTTTTCTTGACAAAATATTTCTGGTACGTAAACATCACCCAGGATTTTATAGGTAGTCAACGGGTGCAGGAAAAGCCCAAGTGGCCAATTTCAAGAGTGCATAAGTACCCCCACATAGACTCAAGAAGCACAGACAGATAAACTCTAGCCTGATAATCACAGTAGGACCCTCCTCAGGCCCTATGGGTCTGACAAGAGGAACAATCTTGGTTGGAGCCATTTCTGGCCGCTACAAGCCTGATGAGGGCACAAAATAATTATGGAAGATATATATGACTCTGTTGACCCAGCAGGTCAATTGGCACATGTGTTCAAGCCCAACAGGCAATTGCATAAACTGACTTTTACAGAGTTTTGACCCAGCGTGTCATTGGTGCTCAGTGGTATTTCAGGCCAAGGGGGCAACACGGATAACACTGACAATTCGTTGGTTCATTTAGTTAATGAGTTGATCCAGCCCCCAAGATGAACTGTATCCATTGCTCAGTGAAACAGACTGGCATGTCATGTGCTTACTTTGTTGACACTCAGTGAGCAATATGGGTTTCTGTTGTTGAACTGACAGGTCATTCCATGTATTGTCCTCTAATGTGTTGTGAGTTATGTACGCATGGCTGTTCGTTTCATTTCACTATGTTCGTTTTTCTGGTCACATATCTCTATATTGTACTATCTATTGCTACCTTGGCAAAACACACCAGACCCTTAATTAATATAATTGAGATCCATCTGTGCAAATGACGATTGTATGTGCTCACAATGGTGAATGGAAGGAATAGACGTCATAGGACTTCCGTGTAGACAGGATAGCCTGCACTTGATGCTACGTCAGAACCCATCCTTTTTGAGGATGTTGCAACGGTGCAGTGGCCCAGATATAGGAAAGGCAATTCTCATTTGTAGGTGATTTCCTGTTGCAGGCTCAAGTCTGCTCTTGACAAATGAAGAGCAAAAAATTCTTCTTCATTTCATCACATTCATCTCTCTGGTCACACATCTCCATACTGTATACATGTACATACAATGCTTGCTCATCCAATCTCTTTAACAGAAATACATAACACACACACACACACACACGCACGCACGCACGCACAAACACAGTAACTACCCACACTCTGTGAAGATACGACTTAAAGCTGTCAAATTCTTCGTTGAACCAGGATGACTCTTCGGATGTAGAAGAAACGAAGGTCTTCGACAGCTTGCTATTTGATCTTTTTGATCTAGCAAAGTGTCAAAGAGCCCAGCTTAAAGCAGTTGGCCTAGCGTGTTACTAGTAGTCTCTGCAATCACTATCCCTGTCATGTGATGGCCCAATGCCAAGATCAAACACGAAAGAGTGCTAGCACTCACCGATGTGTACAGAATCAGTGAAGAGAATTTCAGAACAACCAGTACCACCACATTACTTTGTGAGCTCAGCTCCAAACGGCTAAAAAATACAGGCAAAGTGAGCAGACACTGATACTGCCCACTGCATGATTGGACAATGCCATGGCAGGTGGTACCATCCAAGAAGTACCTGCAGTCTCTTATCAAATAATCTCACTTCAGCCTCACATTGGGCAGCAACATGGGCACATTGCTTAGTGCTGAAAAAAGTGAACATCTACCAATTTGTAATCGAACCACTGTACTACTGAATGCATCGACACAGATGGGTCTCGGCGTTCAGTGCTCAATTGTCATCGATACCTTATTATAATATAAATTTGTGTTTGACTTGGGCTGTCAAGTCGACATCACCTTTGTTGCCTGTGCTGAGAAGGTTGGCATGCTGACTAGACTGAGCCGAGTTCTCAACTCGACCTCTCTTTGCTGTAAGGGTCTGATTAGACCAGATGGAGTACACCGATGGCATTAGCAATGCTTGAAAACTCCAAAGTTTGCAAGAGAAATGCTGTCAAAGACATCTTGTTCACCTCACTCCACTGGCAACTCAGCTGCAGTACCACAGATTGGTTCTGTTCTTCAAAATCAAGAGTTATCCTTTCACCACCGTACCTCGCAAGCATAAATCCTACTGTCTTCTTTTAATTCAAGTACCAAATACAACCTGCAATCAACGGCATACTCTGTGCCACTTGTGAGAAGGCAAAAGTCACTGTCAAATTTTCACTCTCAGACTGTCATTACCTGCTATTGTTCAGGAATCCAAATCTATGCACATATTTAAAAAGCATCTCAAAGACATTATTATTATTATTATTATTATTATTATTATTATTATTATTATTATCTTCTTCTTCTTCTTCTTTACCCTCATCTAAAGATGATTGCCCAATTGACTTCACAGACTTCCTTGAAGTTTTTTTTTTATTTCACCTTGATTATTGCCCTCATTATTAGCCTCCAGCTTTCTTTTGTAGTGCCACTTGTTCTACTAAGTTTCTAGCACCACACAATTCTTCTCTTCCCTTCTTTTTCACAGGAGAGTACCTTGATTAGAATACTAGCCTTTTTGCAGTTCCGTTGAATTATGTTGTTGTAATACTCTTTATTGGGAAAGAGTTGCCCCAGACACCCACCTCGGTTATGTTTACCTGTGTGGTTGAAACTAAATAGACATACAAGATTCTGTAGAGCTGTGGGTCATACACTTTATACTGAGCAACATATAAGTCTAGGTGCGTGGATGCACAGATCGCCCTCTATCAGTCAGGTCTCATTACATTAGAATAAGAATGGCATGACATGTGAGTGTGTAAATCTAGTCGTACATACTACGTAAAAGAGCCTTCTGTTGTATCAGTATATACTAGATTTATGCATTAAAACACTCCTTGGCATACGTAAGAAGCTGGCTAACTGGCCATCCAAACCTGGACCTCAATGAGATTAGACCAACTACTAGTGCTGGGTGTTGTCGAGCCAGCTAGTAGTAGGATGCGCATTCCGCCTATGCAACTACATAATGAGTGCCGTGATATTTACAAAATCAATGCTTGCCATGGTTTTCATTACTTCACTGGGTAGGTATGACAGAATTTTCTCTTTCATCAACTAAAACATTCTAACACACAGGTACGTGTGCAGTTGTTTCCCTGCTCCCAGTGCTTCAAGTCTGTCCGGTCATGAGAACAATTCGACCAGAAAAAATCTTTTTCATTTGCA
The DNA here is from genome assembly GCA_028565695.1 of Nicola tetela. Taxonomy (NCBI): domain Eukaryota; kingdom Metazoa; phylum Porifera; class Calcarea; order Clathrinida; family Clathrinidae; genus Nicola; species Nicola tetela. The sequence continues at coordinate 11,422 of JAOWAW010055565.1, read as the reverse complement.
TGGTAGTTTTGAGATTTAATCCAAAAAAAAAACAAGAAATATTTCCAATTGATTCATGAACTCAATGCATCCGGCATTTCACTGAATTTTCAGCTGTACATATATACATGTATGCCAAACGACATAATCTTCAATTTAGATCATAAATGATCAATCTTACGCCATCAGACCCAGAAAGAACTGATCTTCATTCAACCCAAGTAACACATTTCACCAATACAGCAGTTAATAAGGTGGTTTGATTACTAACAGGTATACACAGTGTGTGCAATTGCTAGCACAGTGCACCATGGTGCAACAACCCATACACAGGAATTGAATTACGTCTGAACAATTACATAATTTGCCAATTACTGTAATATCTTTGAATGCTGGTACAAACTACAATTACAATGTCTTATATGAATTAGCAAAAAAATATGAGAAAACATAGTTTGTGTAAGAAGTTACCTTCTATTGTTTTGCATGTTCACCAG
>JAOWAW010055565.1:0-10846 GCA_028565695.1 Nicola tetela | reverse complement strand
TTTGTCAAGCACAACCCACAAATGACCAACAGTTGCGTGCGAACCATCCTTAGCATCCACATAATCACTGAGCATTCTACTCAGGCAGTCAGAGTCAATGTTTTGACTGTCCTGTCGAATGACACAGGTGCGTATGTTGTTAGCTACTGTATCAGGACGACGGTATGCACGTTTTCCTGTTGTATGGCCATCTTCTTCCACAGCAGGTAGATAGGCAAGGATCTTTGTCCACTCACCTGCAAATGGCAGCTCTACTTGGGTAATATCAGTGAACAGACCATACTCACACATGTCCTTCAGCTTGTGCTTCTTCCACTGCTCAGCTGTTTCACCAAACTGATTAGCTGCAAACAGCATTAGCAAGCACAAAAAATACTTAAACAGAAAATACAGCATGATTACATATGTCTTTATATGTATAGCTACAAGTGCATACAGTATACTTTTCAGGCCAATTGTGCCACATCTCCCCTAGCACACTAGATCAGGACAAAGTGGGGTTCATGATGTGCTCTTGCAGCATGTCTTATGATAACTGAATGTTCTAATGATCTAACTGCAGATTACGTACACAGATGTCAATCTTGTTACCAGAAAACAATGCGTGTACATGCATATTTGGGGAAACATCTAAAAAAAAAGTTTCTTTTGACTTGTGTGTTGAGAAATCCATTTCATGTTCTGTTCTGAAAGTTGGAAATGTCTCATGCGAAAGGGATTACAAAGCAAAACGAAAATCAGAGCAATGCACCAATTATACAAACTGCCAGCCCTTAGTAGAAAAAAAACAGCTGATACTGAGATACACAAAGGAGACAACTGATACAGTCTACCCTCATTAGCACCTAGTCCAATGTACAAGAATTTTACGTACTAACATGGGTTACATACTAATTAACTTACTGCAGCTCACACGCCCTTGGCAGTCTTGGCAGGGGATCAGTGGGCTTAACCAGGATGCAGCTTGGGGGACAGAGGCTCTGACTGTGGGAGTGCAGTCAGCCCCAGCCAGAGGTCTCCAGGGGACCCCATAGGGAGCTAGCCTAGGTCAGCAGCTCTAAGCAGCCCTACTACAGCTCAGGTGAGGAAGCAGTGCCCATCCCTCATGGCTGCACCAGTAGAGTGCACCGGGGGCAATGGTCCATGGGGTTCCTCACTGTAGACAGCTAAGCATGCACAGCAAAGGGAGGGTTGTTGGGTTGTGTTTCCATTGCCTAGAAACAAAGTTAGGCCCGTCTGGTCATGCTAACTGTCACCCACGACACATAGGTGACATTCCTACTGTAAGGATCCTAACTAATGACCATGGCAATTGACAGGTCATATGGTCGGTGAGAGGCAGCTGCCAACTGCCAGATATTAAAAGGGCAGTGTGATGGGTGAAGATGGCATGCTGGACAGAAACTGGTGTTGCTCACTAGAGTGTGAACTGCAAGCGGTACTTTATGATATGATCTGGCATTCTACTACAACTGAGTGAGTGCGCTGTGGTTCCGGCCAGTATGTACTAACGAGGGAGAGACACAATGCATAGGTGGAACTTGACACCAGCCTGAGGCATCCACGCTAGTAGTGTCACTACTCTATGCATACTACATGCAGAAAAATGTAGATCTAATGTACGTGCAGCATCACCAGTGTGGTCAAAACAAGTACTGCTGTACGCGGTGCAATCAGCCACGTAGGCCTACTAGCACATGTAATAGGTACATGTATAATTATGCACATTTCCGGAGGTCACAGCTGAGAACATCTAGATCATACAGTCAACTGTACTTTGCCCGGTGCAGTACGTGTAAATGAGGGGAATTCCAGAACAGGACTTCTGCGGTGTGCAGTGATGATAATTACACGCTAATGAGTTGCCCAAATTATGTCTAATTGAGGGAGCGTACCATTATTTTTAAATGGATGTCTTTCAGGACTTCTGAAACCGTACGTGCTTATATAAGAGGGTTACTTACTAACGAGGGCCTTAGTAACAGGGGGTCTTACTAATGAGGGTAGACAGTAGAGCAGAACAAAATGAACAAGAACAAAGAAGCAGTTTACAAGACAATGAAAAGTATGTAACAAGCACATACACACAGAATGACCAGATAACCACCAGCTAACATCTTATCATTTCTTCACAGCAGCTGGTAAACTCTTTGGCACCACTAGCCTCAATAACATTCAGTTACACAGCATTAACTGCTCACTCAAAATGTTCATTCAATGAGACTATGACAATGCTGTGTATGCATGTACGAACCTTAATAATAATGTCACTAGGCAATACATGGCGGTATATTGGTGCGCATGCCTGCGTATACGTGTACCTCTTCATCTCTCTTGATGACATCTCTCTCAACAACAAAAAGGCTTCAACTGTTCTAATTTCAAGTGTAGTGCAATCTGAATTGTCTCTGGGACTGAGTGGTCACTAGGATATGACAGAGACACACTTCTTCATATTCCAAACCATTAAACCATATTAAACCAAGCCTACATAGCCTTTCTGATCCAGTGCTGAGTGAGTAGGTCTTACCAGAAGGTGTGGTGGTTGCCATTGCTACTGATGGCTCTGATGCTGGCAGTGTGGGTAGGAGAGGCAGTTTCTTGTTAAGTAATCTAAGGTGAAAATCATCCTTAAATGGTTGTGGTGGCAACATTGCTGATGCGCCACCATTTTGTTTGCCCTTTCCGTTGCATGTATGTATATGGGAATGTATTAAGGGTTATGAGAATGTTCAGTTACAACTAATTGGTGCCGAAACCCACCAGGGATCATTGAGTCGGAATGAACCAGAAGAGCTAGATCAATCATGACTTGTTTTTTGTGATGGCGATGAAACTTGATAATTACCTTCGCCCCTTTCGGGAGAAGATTGATAATTAGGATGCATTTTGGAAGAAATTTCTTGTGCTGGCTGACATCCAAGGATGGGACTCCAATGATAAAACGATGAAGCATTTTCCTTTATTCCTGGATGGGGAGGCTTTCCTCGTGTTTTTGAAGATGCCAGCAGATGAACAGAAATGTCAAGATCGAGTCGTTGAAAAAATGGAAAAGAGTTTTAGTGTGACAAAGGCTCAGGCCTACAGGATGTTTGTTTCTCGGATGCTTCGTCAAGACGAGTCCGTTGACTCACACATTGCAGACCTGCAGAGGTTGGTGGCGTTGGCTGGCCACCCATCGACGGACAAGACAGACCCCATGATAATAGAACAGCTTATTTCTGGCCTTCCAAGTGACTTTGCCAAGGAGCTGCGCATGGCTTCAGCTGGAAAAGAATGTACAGTTTCTGGTTGCTTGGCCTTGGTCCATGAGCTTCGTGATGCTCAATTTGATTCAAGGCACAGTCGTGTCAATGGTGCTGCAGTGTCTACAACTCGTGTCCATGCTGATCGCAGTCAGAGGCCGACAGAGTGTTTCTAGTGTCATGAACCTGGGCATATTTGAAAGAACTGTCCTTCTAAAGCGCCTTCTTTTCAGTTTTCAGTAAGGGAGAGATCACAGCTGGAACGGGAATCATGACTTCTTTACTATTTCTGTGACAAGAGAGGCCACGTGAAAGCTGATTGCCCTGAGCATAAGGCATGGCTGTCACGACAGGAAAATCTGCTGCTGCCAGCGAATTGAACAAGACAGATGGGAAGGCCTGCACCGACGCTTGTCTGTGTGTAATGAGAGCAAAACCAACGGTTCTTCCAAGAATTTTTGTGGACATAGAACGAGCTGAACAGTCAGGTGATCATGATTGGTGCCGAACTCAGGGGGTGATCAACTCCGGAGCTACTCGCACGTTAGTCAGTGCTACAATCTGTTGGGATTGAGTACTGTACTGAAAAATTTTTTCCAGCTGTTGCGCTCGACGGGCAAGGGTTAAATGCGCTTGGTACTGTTGAACTGACCTCATGTCCCTGTGGTGAGGGTCCTGTTCACTTGAAAGAAATTTCAGTAGTCGCATCTGTCGTGGAAAACTTGGAGATTGCGTCTGTTGCCATCCTTATTGGTACTGATGTCATGTCCGGAGGTGGTGGCGTAAAGCTGTCTTACTTGGAAGAAGGTACCTGGTAGGTGTATTCTTTGGTCATGCTGAGTGTGATGTGCCAGACCGTGAATCAACCTCTTGTGCTCTATCTTCTGTTGATAATGTTCATCCGTCCAGACATGTAGAAGTTTTGAGTGATGGTGCAACTAATGATCTTGTACTCAAGTGTGATGATGGTATTGTTAAATGGGATTCGGCTTCACAGCAGTGGACAATCTCTTGGGTATGGAAAGCAGGCCACCCTCCTATGTTCCATGTTGGACCCACCATTGGGGAGTAATCTAGAAACAAGCTTTCAGCTGGTGAAGAAGAGCTGTTTTGTGCAGAGGTTGATAGTTGGATAGCCAATGGTTGACTGATTCCTTATGACCGGGAAGAGCATAGCGAACCAGTCTGCGTGCTGCCACTACATGCAGTAACACAGAGCCACAAGACATCCATGCCGGTACGACCGTGTTTAGATTACCGACACCTTAATGAGTTGCTTGTCTCTAACCCAGGGGTGGAGACGCCGGTCTGTGAAGAGAAGCTTTGGAAGTGGCGGATGGTCGGTGATTCTGCATATCAGCTACTCGATATTCGGAAGGCTTATCTTAATGTGCATGTTGATCTTGAATTACTTCGCTTTCAGGTGGTTAAGTGGAAAGGGCAGACTTGTACGACAATGAGGATGGGCTTCGGGCTTGCCATTGCACCTAAGTTTATGCAAATTATTGTGCAGTGGGTGACACGTAGCTTTGCTGATGTTGATAGCTACGTAGATGATGTGTTGGCCCCTGACCATGATGTGCAAGCAGTGAGTGCTGAGCTTTTGAAGTACGGTTTACCCACCAAACCATCTGCTGCTCTGCCAAATGCCAGGGTGTTAGGTCTTCAACTTTCAGTGGTACCTGACGGCATTTTCCATTGGTCACGCCGAGATGCAGACTTGAAGTTAAAGTCCCCTCTGACAAAGCGTGCAGTGTTCCAGCTGTGTGGACAACTTGTTGCAAATTATCCAGTTTACTCTTGGTTCCGTCCTGCCTGCAGTGCCCTTAAACGTATGGCCTGTGTTGATGGTAATTGGGATGAGCCAGTATCTGCTCCTCTGGCTACCATGTGCGCCGAGCTGTTGGAGAGAGTGGAGGCTAACGATCCAGTTCATGGCGTCTGGAATGTCCCACACACAGAAGGGAATGTCTGGTCGGTGTGGTGTGACACCTCTAATCTTGTGTTAGGAGTAGCATTGGCTATTGATGGCAATGTCATCAAAGATGGTTGCTGGTTGCAATCATCATCCGACAACAGGCATATAAACATTGCTGAGTTGGAGCCGGTTATCAAGGGGCTCTCTTTGGCTGTGAAATGGAAGGCAAACCACATTCAGCTGTTGACTGATTCAAAGACTGTCACTGCCTGGTTGCATCAAATCATTTGCAACTTGAAGTGAGTGAAGACAGGTGGTTTGCATGAGAGTCTTTTAAAACGGAGACTTGAGATCATCGAAGATCTTATTGTATCAGCAGGTTTGCTGGTCAAAGTGCGATGGATTTGTTCCAAGGAGAATGATGCTGATACCTTGACACGGATTCCCCAAAAATGGAGCAATCACTTTAACAGATTGTGTTGAGTCTGACACAATTGCTGTGGCTTCATCGTCACTTCATGTGATTGGCCCGATCACTCTCAGTCAGATATCTGTAGTGCAACAGCGCTGCCCAAAGATAAGTTCAGCAATTGCTGAACTGGAAGCTGACACATCTGTCACTAGCCCTGTGTTTGCAAAAGTCCGTAATCAGCTATATGTTGATGAGGAGATGTTATTCCGGAGTGTCAAGCTACCTGTAGAGGGTGAAGTTAGTGTTCCTGTCCTTCCTGCAGAGCTCGTGAATGAAGTTGTTGGTGCAGCTCATGTCAACAGTGGCCTCTCCTCATGGAAGGTAATGTATCGATTGCTACATTCCCAGTTACTTTTCAGGAATGGCCACTGTGTGTCAAGAATTTTCTTGTCACTGTCATCAGTGTAACACTGCTAGCTTGCGTTTGGGCCCGCGTGCTGAATCACTTCGTGCAGAAATTCCGGGATGCCCGTGGAGTGTGGTGTTTATTGATACCTTAGAGTTGGGTGTTGACAGAAGTGGTCAATACCACTGTGTGTTAGTGTGTGTTGATGCATTTACAAAGTGGGTAGAAGTTATGCCACTCCGACACCACGATGGCAAGTGCGTTGCAAAAGGTTTTACAACAATTTGTTGCTAATGGGGTCCACCTGAAGTTGTAAGGATGGATAACGGTTCCGAATTTGCGAACTACATTGTCACGTCCCAGTTCAAGAAGTTTGGTGTCCATGTGCACACTGGTGCTGTCAGACACCCGGAGTCACAAGGAATGGTGGAGCGTATGAACCGGACACTGCTGATCCTGATGCGGAAGACACTTGAGCAAGCTACAGATTGGCGAACGGAGCTCGATTTGTTGCTTTTTTATTATCACATGTGTCCTCATTCTGTGACAGGGCTCTCTCCATTCGAGGCAATGGTATCATGGTGCCTGAGAAGTTTGCTCATTGAGGAACAGCAGATGGAGACAACCCTCAGTGCATGGTCAGATCATTTTTGTCAGCATGCAGCTCATATTCATGATCTGATTGAATCAGAATTGTCCTCAGTGGATTCCATTCACTGTGAAGAGTTGTGTGGGAACCCGTACAATGTTGGTGATAAGTCTTCCTGCGCTTACCCCAGCGCCAGCAGAAACTGAAACCTCCTTTTGAAGATGGTTGGGTAGTGAGCAGGGTTGTTGGCCCAGCAACAGTGGTGATCCAACATGCATATGACCATTGCTGAGAAAAGGTCATCTACATCAACCTGCTTAAACTAGATGTAAGCTCAGATCAGTTGGAAGGAATTGCAGATGATCAAGTCAATGCTGAGCAAACCAACAGAGTGTGTATCATCCTGGATGCCGGTGAAGATGGCGACTTTACTGATTCAAGTGCTCAGGGTTACAACCTAAGAAATTGAGAAACCCTGCGTCGTCCAGCACGTTATGTGGATTAATTTTATACCTTCTATTTCTGTACAAGTCTGTTTATGTGCACTTGTTTTACTGTGTTACTTGTATACTTTTCTCATTGATTGTCACCTGGGGGAGTGGTGTTAAGTAATCTAAGGTCACAATCATCCTTAAATGGTAGTGGTGGCAACATTGCTGATGCGCCACCATTTTGTTTGCCCTTTCTGTTGCATGTATGTATATGAATAATCGCTCTTGATTAAGCTCGTGTCTTGTTCTCATTTGCTCGTTCTTGTACTGGCCTACTGATGAATTTTTCTTTTCCTTTTTAATCCTATACCAGTAGAGTTGACAAGCCTGTCCTCTGAGTGTGTGTTGTGGCTTGGGAATGTTTTAAGGGTTATGAGAATGTTCGGTTACATTCTCCGACGACCTCAGAAGTACTGGAAGGACCATCTATACAACAACGGCAACAGAAATTCAAATAATCTGAGTTGATACTGGCTGTCTGCTACAAACATATACCTATACTGAACAATGTGTATAATATGTCATTAACCACATTGGCACACACAGCCCATACACATCAACCACATAGGCACACACAGCCTATACACATCACCAACCACATAAGCACACAAGCCCATACCTGCAACTATTATAACAAGTGGCGACTAAATTTTGCGATTTTGCCCACTTGCAGATTTAGGGGAAACTGATTTTAGTGATTGTGGAAAATTTGATGAACTGTTTATAGAGGGGGAAAAATGTCCTTCAAGTGCACCTAATCTAGCCTTCATGATTGGTAGCACTTTTCTGGAGGCAACTTCTTAGTGAATACTTAATGTAACTATTTTTCTCAATTAGTTAAAATTCATTAAAATTAGCTGCCACAAAAAAAGTTGCACCAAGGTACACACATAACCAACCACATAGCCATACACAGCCCATACACATGCACTCATAACAACATAAAGAACACACTTCAGCTCCCGAGGCAAATGAAGGCAATTAATGATGCTAACCAGGGCCAACAATTGTACAAAGAGAGACCACACACTGTACAGTACAATAAGAGACTACACCCCGACTTTCATGTCTTCAAAACACTTGTAGTGGAATACACTCATATGAACAGGAAAAGACTGAAAAGTCTTCTTTCAGCAATGGCATATACACACACGATTATTGACCCACTTGCAACATTGAAGTGAATGCACATGGGACTCAGCCCTGCAAATATGCCAGGAATGGCTCTGTTCCCTAACTCATTGTTGCCAATGTACCCTTAATTGGCCATGAAAATAGTGCAAAATTGTTGAGGCAGTACATACAGCAACAAGCAGACAACAGTTTACACTTAGTAGCAAAACAAACAAAATGGTGTGACACAATAAGTCCTTGCATATTTGGAAAGCTATTTTCATTACCAGAGCCAGTGTGGGAGAAATTGTGAACTTTCTAACCAGTCAAATAGAGTTTCGCTAGCAATTAAAGACACATTCATTTGTTTCAAGCCAATGGATACAGCAAACTTCCTAATGACTGGGTCTACTTACATAGGAATTTATAATTCAGCTAATTTTTCAATCCCTCTTTTAGGGTGACTGCCAGAAAATGGTGTACGGGCACTCAATTTGGTTATGCAAAAACACACACAGGGAGTGCATGTAGAATACAACTCTTGTGTAGTATACACTGTGACTCACACATAGCTCAAGAATCATTGCAAGAGAAAGACATTACCGATCTCAGCTGACACGCAGGATGGCTGTAATGGCAGCAAGTCGACTGCTGAAGCTATTAGAAGAACCAAAGGAATTGAAAGAGATTGTTGAGGATTTTGCTGCTACTAGAACTGACATTGTTTTCTTGAACGTGACACAAAATGAGTACACTAGTTGTCACAGATTATGAAGAAACACTTCGGCATGCTATGCCATCCTCAATTATCGAGATCTTTGGCTAAGGTGGAAAGTAGGAAAGACAGTGTGAGAAGTGAATTCCTGAGAGAACAAAGGGTGTGTGCATGGAGTCCTCCCAGGCCTTGTAGTCAGTATGCATTGTTCTACTGCCACTTCACACTGATCACCTTAACATGTGCATGATTCCCAGCTGGCTTTACAGCTGGATGATGCTGCTGACCCAGTATATGTGCAGGTGTTATTGACTTTATGATTTTAAGTTGATCTACACTAAGGTATCACAAGACTTACATCATCATACATGCAACGCTTGATTTGTATTGTGATGCATGCAACACTTGGAAGATACAATTCTATTACCTGCTCTAGACTTGTGGTGTAGAGGTCAGAGATCACCGAACATGTCATGCACGTTTTGCAAGCTGCACCTTTTGTTATCACCACTGACCATCGTGGCCCAACAGGCCTGGAATTCTAAAGAAGTAGTTCTCGGAGCACATGTCTTAAAGAATGCATACAGCCATGCATTCATGTATCTAGATGTGACACCATTTGCCAGGCAGCATGCTTGATCTATGTAATTCACATGAGCCCTTCCATTATACATTTTGATCAGGAAAAAAAGGGAAGAGTACATTAGTAATTCTGCCACCCGGCAGGGCACTGTAACCATTGATAGAGTTGGTTAATCACATGTGAAGGTGTGCATCTTAGTAACCCACAAATGAGCCATTTTCAAGAGATGTAAGTACAAACACACAGACATGGACATTGGACTCATGTTTCCTTATTGTGACAGAAGCCCTCTGGGAGGGGGGTTCAACTTTCTTAACAGGATAAGCAAGCATGGTACAATTATCCATAATTTTTCTGGCAAATTAACCCCCACCCTACCCCTGTCTCCCCTCATTGAAACAGATAAATAAGCACATGAGTGACTAGTTGGCCAAGAGCAAGGTCACAGTTAGACTGCCATTTTTTCATGACAATCTGCCCACAGGGTGCCCGGTATAGAGGTGTGCTCGTATATCAGGCAAACAGATAAGAGACGTTTGAGTGTACCTTGGATTCTATTCATTGATAAAGCCTCGCACACAGGATTTACAAGTGGCATGCGCATGGAGCTGTCACAGGCGGATGTCCACATTGAAGCACTCGTGCATTGAAGCTCTACATTGCATGCAGGACTAGGACCGGGCTGCTACAAGTTGCAACAAAGCTAAGCTGCTTTGGTTGGGACAAACGAAGTTGTAATTGTGTTTACAGCGACACAGTTCCTTGAGCTCATATGCTCATCATGCAGTCTACCATGTAGATCTTGAAGATGTGACTGAAACAAACCTACATGCACGAAGTGCAGTGTCAGCATGCTGGAAATGTTGCAGCTTGGCAGAACCAAATCCACCTGCATGAGTCATGTGGCCCTTCCATCAAAAGTTCAGAGCTCACGACAACAGCTGCAATCGAATCAGAGGTGGGCTCAGGACTCCCTATCGCTATCAATGTCAAAGAGAAACCTTTCAAAAGTTCAGCACTCTGATCAATAGGCAAACAACTCAGGGAGAGTCGGCCCGGGCAGAGGTTAGGCTTACTTTGATTTTGCTACGGTATCTGGTTATCCGGTTAGGCAAAGGAGCAAGCTTGACTAGGGTGAGTCAGCCACTGAGAGGCTCAGCTGACTTTGATTTTGCTACGCCGGTAAGGCAAAGGAGCAAGCCTGACTTGGGCAGACCACAGCTCAGCTGGCATCTAGAATTTGTTACTCTTCCCTTTTTTTCACACAGCTTCAGAAAGGTTTTTCTCAAGGTCTGGCGATGTATTTGGAAAGGTAGACCTTGGTTCATGGCATGCATTACAAACAGCTGCAGCTGCACTGCATGGCTCAGTTTT
>JAOWAW010055454.1:6315-16937 GCA_028565695.1 Nicola tetela | reverse complement strand
CCTAACCCTAGCCCTAACCCTAACCCTAACCCTAGCCCATATGTTACTAGTCTATGGGATATGGTAGTTCACATTCAAACGAAATGAGCATTCATTTGCAGTATTATTGTTGTTGTTGGGGGAGGGCATCATCTCTTTGAAAATCAACTTCCCACATGGATGCAGACTTAACAAATATGTTTCAGAGGTAACTTTGAAGCCCTTCATCGGGTGTTAGTATGGATATTATGCATAGTGTTGTTGAGCCTGTGTCTGTGAAAGAAGAGGTCAAGTTTTAATGCATGGGTTAACGGACCAAGATTTGAATGGTTCAACCCATTCACTGCCAGCAGGGATTCTATTTCTACCCCCAGTAGCCAAACTTTGGAAACTGATTTTTTGCCATTTTCGTCATACCCCCTTAGTTTGTGGATATCAATCATCTTCTCAGGAAGTTTCTGTATGCGTCACGTGATAAACACTACATCATGCAACTCTGAGAATGTACGCATTACTTCATACTTTTGGTCTGCTGACCACAGCCACATCATGTCACTGCTCCAGGAGTGCACTGATGGGAAAACAAGGAGAAACCTGCACTCTTCTTGAAGGTTTAGATTTTCATTGTTTGATTATGCTGAAGAGTCTGAAAATGTTTACATTTCTCGAGAGCACTACTCACAAGTGCACCGTTGTCTATCACAATCCAAGACCTCAAGCAAGAGTTTAGTACAATGCTGATCTCTCAAGGATTTCCTGCACAGCATACCAGTTCTCTGGCAATCAACTCAATGATTCCTTGATGCAAAGGCAACCTTGAAGTATGACAAGACGGTGGGGTGTCTCATTAGTCTGTAGATGGTCTACATGCAGTGTGCTTCTCTGGTGGAGGTAAGAACTGCTAGACTTCATTCTTGTCCTTCCAAGTAGCACTTATATCAATGTCATTGCCCCACCACTCTCACTTCCCTCCTCCCTGTTCTCGTGAGACAAATATCCAAAAACTGAACGAGAAATTGGACATACCTGACGTCCATACCTGGGGCCATATAATAGCGCTCTCAGAAGCTCGTTGTACAGAGTGTAACTTTCATCTTCAAAGTCATGTCCATCTTTGTTTCCTGCCATTTCGTCTAGAAACGATGCAAAAAAGTGAAGAGCTTTCTTTAGGAGCTTCTCTTGTCAGAAGCAACAGCATAACAGGTCGAGCTTCTCCAAATGATGCACCTTATATACAATAGCTATGCTTAACCCAGTGGCCATGCTTAGTAGCAAAACAAAAGTGAATACAAGGTAGGGCATATGTTTGTGTCTGTTGGTAGTGAACGGTTTAAGGCCAGCGGTGGGTGACCACGAGTTTTCTCATTTCTGATACTCCAGCTAAATTTTTTCTTTCTCTTTGTGGCAGGTGCAGTTCTGCATTCAAACTGAACTAAGATTTGGGTTTAAAAAATGCTTGTAGGGCTCACATTTAGGGAAAAGAGGGCAAAAACAGCTGAATTCCCTTAAAGTGTAGCATTTTTATTCAGCGAGCTATCTTCTTGAAATGTTCTGCACTTCTTCATAACACTCTGGGGAATAAAACCTTACTACAGTTTTTCGAAATTCAGAGTGTAACCCAAGGTAAAGCTGCAGAAAGTGAATTAGGGCAGTTTTGAACACTATAATTGTCTTAGATAGGCTGCCATTATTCTCACAGATAACATTTCAAAATTCAGCAGTAAGGTTTTGTAGACATTTTAATTAGGAAGAGAACAAAAATAACTCGAAAGAAATCAGCCAAGGTATGAAAAAACTGGAGCTTAAGGGAATTACGAAGTTTGGCTCCGAGAGGGAGCTGAGAAACGGGCTTCCAAAGATTGCCAGCGCCATGCGGCGTCATACATGTGCCGGTTGATTTTCTCTAATTTTGGGCAAAGTGCTTAACAGAATTGAGTGCTGAGCTCAATACATCTTTCCTTTATATACTGCTTCATGTTGACTGAGAAAATAAGAAAGACCTGAGATGTCAGTGTAGGTTCACCCACCACTGGCCTTAACCTTATCTCTATAATTTTTTGGCATGCTTGTCAGAGAAGAAACACAGGATTGAAGGATACAAAAGGGTATGTGCAACCCCATTCTGTGTTAGCTTTCCAGGTATATGCGGGTGTTTGGTAAAGGATTATGTTCAAGATAATGCTCTCTTATTATCTCTCTCTTTTGGTGTCCATTGCTGACATCCACTTCTTAGGTCTGGTTTAGCAGCAGAAAGAAAACTGTTGTGGAGTGCCACTGCATACACATGTGTCTCCCTGTGCACTTGAAACCCCAAACCCTCTCCCCAAAAGAAAAAATCCCCATGCACTAAGCTGTGTTCTATTAGAGACAGTACAGTGCTTACCTTTGTAAGCTGTGACTGTAAGTTGTGGGAAATAATGTGCTATGCCATATGCTCAAGGAAAATGCAGGTGCTTGCTTCATTCAGCGTCCAACAGTGCAATCTTTGACTGTCTTTGATTCCTCTTGGCAAGGTCTCTAAGTTCTCTCAAGTGAGGATGTATTGATGTAATGAGCTGGCTTGTTTGCATAGCTTTTCTGTCTATGTGCATCTTTGTCTTGCCATGTCTTTGTTTTGACTTTATTGCTGTTTGACTGTGTGTGTGTGTGTTGATGTGTTTGTTTACGTAGTGTTGATGCAGGTGATGAGGTTGATCAAGAAATGGAAAGGGAATATGCCAAGTTTCTTGATGAACTGGATGGGCCTGATGGCGGTCAGTGAAGTTGACCGTTTACATTTCACATAGCTGTTTGCACTGCTATTTCCACCCTAGCAAGGTCACTACTGTTTGCATGTGTACATATGGTTCATATTATCATGGATGTTTTCTCTCTGACCTCTTTGTTTCAGTGGTATTCATTTCTACTGGTGTGTGTGTGTGTTTCAGCCCGCGCAGACTGCTTTTATCAGCAAAATTTTGCAGTATAATGCATTGTCAGATGTACATGTCATTAGTCCCTCTCACTCAATCCCATGACTTCTCCAGCTGTTTCAGCAACTCAGATGTTTCACTCATTCTGTCACATTGAGTGGTTCTGTTCATGTTTGTACTGTACTTCTTGAAAATTTCGGCAGCATTTGATTTTTGTCTGGTTTTGGCACCAGAAACAAGTGCGTAAATCACACCAAAAATGCCATGCATACATGTATGACATTATATACCATGGTTCTGATGCAAGTGCTGAAATTAGAACACCGCTGTATCCTTTGAATTCATGCTTTGTCCTCTTCTGCTTAAATATTTTACTGCCGAATTTTCAAGAATTACAGTACAAGTTCTAGGGACTCTTTGGTTTTGCTGAGGGTTGACTGTTGATGTCCTTTTTAACTATTTCAAATACTGTACTCAGCATGAATAGTCGGAGCTCTTGGAGCCATGTTTGTCAAGCATGGGATGGAGTGACTTCCTCAACACCATACTGCAAATATGAGAGAATGAGACAGACATGCACGCACGCACAAACACACACACACACACATACAACGGGCCAATTGCTGCTCCTGTAGTTTTCATTTTGCTTCTTGTCTTTTTGCGTGTGAGATGTGCTCTGTTGCTTACACCTTTCTTTTCAAATTAATACACACACACACATTGTTCGGGCAACTTGGCCTGTCAGCATTTCGGACGTGAAGTGATGCTACGGCACGTAGCGCGTACCTCGAGTTAGTAGGGAGATACTACTGCTGAGCACCACTGCCCTCGTCTACACCGTGTCCATTAGATTTTTTAGTACACGTATAGATCTACGTAACGGCTGGCCGGTCACATGGGTCACGTCTGCGCCAGTGTGCTACTCTGCATACGTCCGTCGGCGTTGTTAACGGCGAGGCGGAGCTCACTCAATTCAGGGGGCGACAAGGCGCTCGACTACTATTATTTTTAGATCTATAGTGTGCTAATAGATTTAGATGCTGTGAGTCTAGTGTATGGACGTGTCTATGTGGAATGCGAAACTTTATTAGAGCTCAGGGCTGCATAAACATAATCTGATAATATTGAGGATGTGTTCACCTCGAGGCAAAGAGTGAGTTGACCATGGTAGACGCCACATGCACAGGTACTCGGCCACGGCAGCGTGCTCCAACGCATGAACAAGCAGGTATGCCACATATTAAAGGGATTTGTTGCATGACCGACGACGGCATGCAGCAGACCTTGGAGGCGATCTCTTTTCGGCTCAGTCTCATAGTCTTCGGTCTAATAGGGTAAGTGGTGCACCTGAAACAACTTCCGCTGTGACATACTTATGACGAACATTGACCCTTTGAGGTGTGATTAGCCAGCTCAAAGCGCTCGTGTTGGAAGGCTCTTCGGTTGAAAAGTTTATGCATGGCTGGTATGTGGGAGTGTCGACATGTCATATAGGGATGGCTGGCCAAGAATTCATTCGCAGCGTGACCAGCGGACGAGCATCGAACTCTCAAAAGACAGAGTCCCAGCCTATCGTGGCCTCAAACTCGCTTCTTTGCGGTGGTTGCGGGTTTTGCGGCGTAGCTGGCATCGAGGCTTCCGAGGACGTCGACATCAACAGCATACCAATGAAGTGTTTGTAAGCTCGTCCCGTTGCCCGCTGTTCTGCACAACCGATTGTGCTGATTAAGAAGCGTGAAGAACCGTGACGGTGAAGACATCCCTGTAACCTGTATTAACTTAGGTGACGTCCGCCTGCTCGCCTACCACACACGTGAGGTCGTGTCAGTGAATCATAGGCGGCCGCGCTATTTACCGAGGATGGCTCTGCCACCGGCTGTCCCCCAGGCCGCTGCAGGTGTTTCGCTGGGTGCCATTCCAGCTGGGATGGAGGCGATTCACAAATTGTGCAAAAAGCATTACCCTGACCAGCCCAACCCTCTCCAAGTCACGGCAGTTGTGAAATATTGGTAAGTTTGATTGACTGAAAGCGGTCTGCACGCATGGTAGATCATGTAGGTGATTTTATTATAGTTTAAAGTGTCAGTGTTTGGGAAAGAAGACAAGAAATAGAGGCGTATTTCATTTCATAAAAATGGCAGAAATGTTGTTATTCTACATGTTCTACGGCCAGCACGGCCGCAGAACTTGAACTGATAAACGAGCAGGAACGCGTCGCACGCACCCGTTGGTATCGGGTGTACCGGAAATGCGGGCTGCTGGTGATCGTAAAGCTAGTGTACTGCTGGGTGCAATCACAGGTAGACTCTACATTTAAAATTTCATAGAGAAGGATGGCTGGTCAGCTGGGATCATGATCATTGGGGCGAGAATATTGGGCGTTGTGCTGCGTGCAAGAGGACTGCGCGTTTCCGCCAGACAGCGAAGGAAGAGTTAATCAAAGCTCTACATTGTGACCTTACATAATATGACGGAAAATATGTGTACATGATCTTATGTGCGGGCTGATGGCCCAGACTACTCAATCGTAATAATCATACCATACTTGCACATACGGTAAGCCTTACATTGATGGATATTTTCGTTAGCCACAATAAAATTTAACAATACCAACCTACTATGAACGTCCTCAACATGATCCACATCGGGTAGGGGTAATTTTATCCTTTGGTAACACTGTACAGCATTCAGAGGGCCATGTGCTACATCAGAGAATTCAGAAGCAAAGCAGCCACATTGCCAAATTAGCAAAAGTAAGACATCTCGCTACGGATACTAACTATCCATCTTACAGTTCACACACACGTGTGTGTGTGTGTGTGTGTGTGTGTGTATGTGTGTGTATGTGTGTGTGTGAAATAGGGGATTGTACATGAAAAATGGTGATGTAATTATGCCGAATAGTTCAAGGTCACAGAATCAGGTTCAGGTACCATCACTGTTGTCCATATGGGTTAAGGTAAGGCGAACATGTTTCTTAAATGCATTGACCAGTACCCCAATTTTTTTTCTGCTAAGGGCCATCGCAAACGTTTGCAAAAGCCCAATGAAATGAACAATGTTAGTTCCATTGGAAACCCCTTCCTGATTCTTATCATTGCACATACATGCATCCAGTTCATTATGATCATGAAGCTTGAACTACAATTTCTACACGGAACCCCCCCCCCCCCCCCAAAAAAAAACAATAACAACTTCGCTTATTTTGTTGGGCTAGCTTCTACGAACTTTTGCAGCAGCATTTGCACAGCCTTACCTGCATCACAGGCATGGTCCTACTGAAGAAGGTGAAGCCTCCATGATGTATTAATTAAGGTCAGGCAGAGCCTCCTGGCTTCAGTTTGAATGTGAGCACCTTAGCAGAATGAATCATTGTAACTCAGATTAACAACACGTTGAGACATTGCATACTTACCTGAGTCCTCTTCATATCAGACTGAGTCATTTATAGCAAATACAAAGATACCTTGGCTTTTGTCAGCCAGAGAGTTGTACAATAGGGCAATTCCTAGGTTCAGTTAATGAATGCTGCCGTGCAACAACAGGGAAAGCCATACTCATGTTGACAATGGACTCTGTATCACAGCCTTCGATGCACATATAGGTTCCATCTTTGAAAGACCCAAAGCACCCCAAAAGCAAAAAGGTCAGGTAGTGTCAACCTGTTGCTCAGCAGTTCACGTTGTCAATTGATGTAGTGCCAGCACAGTGCAGGGAATGGTCACTGCCTCCACAGGTACTATACTACATTGACAGTTTCGTAAAGGTAATCATTCATCAAAACTATGCTGTTGCCCATCAATTTTCAGGTTGTCCTTGTGCAAAATATTGATCTGAAAAGAACTGTTCAGTATAAGATAACACTGATTGCTATTCTTACAACTTTTTATGTGAACTGACAGGGCTGGCGGGCCAGATCCACTTGATTATGTGAGCATGTACGAAAACGCTGGCAATCAAGTACAAGGCATACCACCTCACTGGCACTACATCTCGTTTGGCCTGTCTGATCTTCATGGAGATGGCCGTGTCCATGAGTAGGTCCTTCACACACCTTTGCACACTGCATATTCTGCCCTTAGTAGTCTATTTTGAGAACATGCACAATACTGTATTTGCACTAAATATCAAGTATATAGTACTATACTAGTGACTACTAACACACTGATACATCCATTCTGATGTAATTCTACAACTATGGGAATGCACAACCATGCAGGTGTACACACACTTGTGCACAGCTGACAGCATCGATGGTATAGGTTGTGAGATGTACTTTGATAGGATGAGTAAGGCACCTGATTAGTAGTATTGTCAAGTGAACAGCTGCACTCACTAAATTAAGTATGCTATTCTGATGCAGTTGCCATTTTATGGAGCCCACTTACAATCCATTTATTTCATGTTTAGTGCTCTTGGACCAGACTCACCAAGCGGCTTTGGCTTTGAGCTCACGTTTCGACTGAAGCGTGTAGTTGGTGAATATAGTCCACCAATATGGCCGGCTACGCTCATGCAGGCATTGTCGCGATACGTCTTCCAGTCAGGTAACCGGGAGCTTTTTTTTTACAACACTGCCTTGAGCATTGGTTGAACTTGTTACTGATATAAAGATCAAAATGGCATGAGTTTAATAGTGTTTGTTTTGGGCACATCAAACATGTAATGAAATGACAGGCATCTGTGGTACCACTGCTGTGTTATGAAATGACAGGCATCTGTGTTGCCACTGCTGTGTAATGAAATGATGGGCATCTGTGGTGCCACTGCTGTGTAATGAAATGACAGGCATCTGTGGTGCCACTGCTGTGTTAATTTAATTTTGCTTCCCTTTAGTGGACAGAGTTAAGCTGTTTGCAAAGTTGTGACAATTTGTTGTGCAAGATCAATGCCTCTGGTTTTTCATAATTTCTGTCAAATTTGGAGACAGTATCTAATATTACCACATGTGGTATGGATTTGAGGAGATTTGGCTGTAAGGAGGCAAAATCAGAGTAAGGAAATCAGGTAAACATTTGTATGGATATTTCAATATACCCTTGTGAACTGGTGTTATGGCCATGTGCCTTTCTTGTTTCCTTCCAGACAACAAACTTTGTCCCGGTGATCATGTGTCCTGGCATGTTCCACTTGATAAGACGGACTCTTGCATTCAGCACATCCTTCTTGTGGAAGACTGTCAGTTGCAGACAATGAGGAGTCAGTTGGGAGTGGTCACATTCATTCAGGTACTGGCTAGATGTGTGTATGTGCGCGCGTGTGTGTGTGTCAGTGTGCAGGGCGTGTATCCATCTCACCATATGTGTTTGCCTATGGGTATCCCACACACAGCATAGCTCCACATGCCTGTTTTACAGCTATGTACACTTGTACAGTATTTCCCCAAGTTATTGTTCATGATTAAACAGTGGACTGTAGACCATGCTTAAATAATTGACCAGGCTAATGGGCAAGGGGTTGAAAAATACAGACCATGCTCTATTTAGGGGTGGTAAAAATAATGGACTGGCTTGTCATTTTGCAGAAATACGATATGTATCGTATATTCATGCAAGCATAGTTTCAACCCATTAATCATGTCACCTTTCCAGTAAAATAATTAATAGCATTGTTCAAGTGTTGGTACTTTGTCACAGAGTTCTGTGAGGTCAGACACCACCAGACAGTTTCAAATTTCAATGCAGGGATAATCCACCACAAGGGGATTCAAACAGGAGAATATCACATCATGGTGAACTCTAACCCAGTCTCCTAGTTTCAATGCAGCGATAAGCCAACTGAGCATGCAGGGATCCAAACTGTAGAATGTCACATTATATTGTACTCTAATCCAATCTCCTATGGTTCCAAGTGTAGTGAGGTGGTCCAAAATGGAGCCAACAAAATTTTGTAGCACCCTAATTTGTCTTTTTGTATAACAATTACTTGCTGTCAAGAGCAGCATCAGACAGAATGGTATGTAGTTGCTACTTATGGTAAAATCAAACCGTGTGTACATGTATGCATGTATGCATGTGTACTAGTACATATGCATGTATGTGTGTGTGTATTTGTGTGCATTCGTATATACATGTATCTGCATGTGTATTTGTGTGTGTGTGTGTGTGTGTCAATTTGAAAAGAAAGGTGTAAATGACAGAGCACATTTCACTCGCAAAAAGACAAGAAGCGAAGTGAGAATTACGTGTGTGTGTGTGCATGTGTGTGTGTGTTTATGCATGCTGCCTTTTGTGTGCAGTCTGAAAAAGTGTTTTGCAGAACAGACACATTACATTTGACCAAAGCACAAATGTGCATACACCAGTAATGACGTGTCTGTGTGATATTTTCCTTACATTGCTGGTGCATTGGCTTTTTTGCAGTACATCGGTCTGTTTTAAATTCGGCGCCGAAATGATTTTGAATGCATGCAACCAGTGATCTCCTCAACAAAATGCTAGCGTCAGAGTTGACTTTTCTTCACAACAAACTTCAGATACTCAATAGGATTTTAAAAAATTACAAATTTCATTCTACAGACCTGCTGTATGGATGGATGCTCTTTGTGTTAAGATTACCCTTATATGAATATACTACAGTCATACTGTTGTTGAATTTTTGTGCACTGATTTTGGCCTGCTCAGATTGTTGGTGTGTGCAAAGAGGAGCTACAGGCAGCTCAGCACTGGAATGTTTCTCAGGTTTTAGAGCTGCTTCGCTCAAACAGCGAGTGGGTACACATCTTTTTTTTTATATGCAGCACAGTCTCTACGTGCCTTGTAGTATTAATTAATTGTTTGTTGTTTTTGGTTTCAGAATTGGAACATGGCTTATTACGGACATGCAGAGACGAAAAAGCATTTTTGAAATGGATCCATCTCTCCATGTAAGAGTCATGAAGTGGTGCTTTGGTTAAACTGCCATGGCTCGTGACTGTCTTTTATATGTTGCAAAACTGCTTGGTGTACCAGCTGATACATTTGTGCATGAAACTACCAGGTGACACAAATCGTCAAATAACTGAAAAACTAAACAAATTTTTTGCGACAACCTATATGTTTTTGAAGAGTTTTCACCCTTCATTTTCAAATGAAACCAAATACAACATACTCCAAGGTAGAATGGTGGACCATTTTGCCAAAAGGAAATCTTATTTTTCGCACACAACAAATACTGGTCAAAATTGTGGCTACAGTAGGTCCTGAAAAGCTGCTTGTCTGTCTTGATGCAGAGGTGCAACAAGTTTCCCTTCCTATTCCAACAAACTGTGCTGACAAAGGTGACTGCTTTTGAGCAGAGTGAGGGCTTCCTTTGCATTCTAGATGAGATGTTCGTGCATGTGTGCTGGAGATTGAGCTCAATGGTCAGATCCCGCACCTTCTGATGTTGAAATGTTAAGAAAGTCAAATCACATCAAGTGCTTCTTTCTGGTTGAACCTATATACTGATGCCATGGGTAACCTCTAGAAACAAGAAAACCCACTATGTTCCCAATAATGTTCTATTGTGCTGCAGTGCTGAATCTGAATAGGTTGTGAACAACTTATTTGTGACTGACTGACTAACTGGTAAAGGGTTAATATTAATTTTTAGAGGTTTCTGTATACATTGCCAAGCAGGATGCGAGCCGCATGCATGCCCACACACACTTATGCACACACATACACACAGGAATACACACACACACACACACACACATACATACATACACATACACACATGCAGTGCTGCCTCCAGAGTACTGGTCCTTCA
>JAOWAW010055343.1:0-16942 GCA_028565695.1 Nicola tetela | reverse complement strand
GTCCAGAGAGTTGCAGGTTGAGCCTGTATAACCAACCGCACACTGACATGTGTATGCTGGAAAAGAAAAGAGAAGACATAAAGTTAACAAAAAATTGAGGGGAGCAGAAAACAGTTTTAGGTTTTTTTATAAGGTTACTGTATATTGCCCGCCACTGCAGGCAGAGGAATTCTATTGCCTTGTAGATTACCCATGATTTCTATTGTTAGGAATCACATTGTTCACAGCAGCAGGTTCTGTTGCTGAATTGAAACCTCCAACTGTATCCACTGTCATGGTTGCATGTTTCTTACTAAATTTACTGATTGAATGGTCCTTCAAACTTTGTCTTCAAACAAAAAAGAATGAGAAAGTTGCTGAAGAGAGGGATGCAACTGACGGTATAGAACAAGGGACCGCTAGAGCCCCGGCCATGTCCCTATATTCTTTAGCAATAATTAAGAGAATGCTGAATGTGGCTGTTATAGGACTCTAGTGCAATCGCATGCGCATTCACCATACAGCCATCCATATCCTTTGGTGGTGGGTTCTCTGAAACTCAGTGATGTCTTAAATAGTGCTACGAGATGGCTTCTGAGGAAATGCAAGTATCCTTTTCCACTTTGATAGGTGGGAAAATCTAAGTCCGTTTGAAACCTCAGTCTCCGTCAACCTTACATAGAAACTCTAACATAGTTTTCTTGCCTCCAGCTCAGGCGTTATGATCAAGTTTCTATTGGTTGGTAGAACCACAACATTGGCTTCTATTATGTACTTAGCAAGTTTGGTGGCAATGAAAATATCTGAATGGAGAATTTGTAGAGAATACACAATTTTTTGACCTGCAAAAACCATTTTTCTGAGTGAATGGTTTTGTATTTTGCATTTCCAAGATGTTCTAGAAAGGTGCCTGTAAGCATATGTGCACCCTGATCTAAACGTTGCAAAGAACAGGTCACATGATATTTTATCAGCTAATCGACAATTAACCTGGATCCGTATCCATGTGCCAGTAGAGCTAACTGCTTGCCAACAAGAAACTCTCACGTCTTGATCTTGACATGTATTCTTTTACTTCTATAAATTTGAAAACAAACACAGAATTATAGAAAGTGCTGGGAATGACACTCACTTCCACTGCTGGGCACACAAGTTGCTCCGTTTTTGCATGGTGCTGTGGTGCAGGCGTTGATTTTGGAAGAGCAGGTTGAGCCTGTCCAGCCGGGCTTGCACTGACACTTGTAAGCAGATGTGCTCGTCTGTACACAGGTTGCTCCATTTAAGCAAGGCGATGTCAGACATCTATATTGAAACAGTAAGTGAAAGACGCACATGTGCATACAAAGATAAATTATCAAACATCTTGTCTGGTAGGGATTTCTTTACAATAGGCATTCTGTCCACAGTAGCACAGTCTGTTTACAACAAGCTGCAACAAAAGATGCTTAATACTGGTGGATTCAGCCAACATTCAAATGACTTGAGCTTCACATGTACGTGATTTTGGTATTCAGAAGTCGAAAATTGTAGCTGTTATATTTAACTCATAAAAATATATGCTCTAGAGAGGGGCAAATTTTCGTCAGCATACAAGACTAGACAACAGTAGACAATACAAGAGGCTTGAACCAGGAAGTGGTTGGTCTTTATACAGTATGCGCAGGATGCATGCAGTATAAACCAAACACAATAAAAAAGACCTAAATCCAGGATAACTGAAGACAGAAACGAAAAAAATTAAAAGAGGAGGAAGAAGTGATAAATTTACACATACCACCCTTGACCCAAGGATAGGGATGGAAAAAACTTACTAGGAATAAAAATTGTGGGCAAAAACAGCATCCTGGACTAGCAAAAAGTGTTTTAGTGCGTCATACAGTGTATGATATGCGGAAGAGACTTGAAAATAGAGAACTGCCATCAGTGAAGAAAGCCAGACTAATAAGAGATAAAGAGCTGGGTGGGAGGGAAATACTACTGAAAATACGACCGTTTAAGTCAGTTGTGAGACCAACCACAGTGACAAGAACAGTTTGGGCATGGCACCTATATACCTGCATTCTGGAGTAAGCATGTGTGTTTGAAAAAATCTTTTTAGCCTAATCTGTTGCCTCATCCGACAGAAAGATTCATTGATTATCCCATTTCACTTACGCTCCGCCAATTGTGATGGAGTCCAAATCCCAACCATCATAGTTTGAAGTAGAGCCGTAATAATGGTCAGGCTGCCACCAGCGGAAGCGAACAGCTTCTTGGCGAAGTGATGATGATAAAGAAGAGACTGTGACCGAAGATGAGGAAGATGAGCCTAAGGAAAAGAAACAAACAGGAATGAATTACTTCTTTCATACTACTAAACACACAAAATTGGATGTAGCAACAGTCTCAGAGTGGTATGCCCTGAATGTGTTCATGTATTTGTTTGTCTCAGCCACTGCACCTGCACAACAAAGACTGGACATATCAAGACATTCTGGACCCCTTTTCTGCCAGCACCCATCTAGCTCACGCATGCACACTCTTTGACCTAACAGCACTGTAATGTGTTTGTGCCATCTGATCTGCGTAGTACTCAGTGTTAACATATCACACCTCAATCTGTATAAGGCCATATTGTGTTCTCGTATAGTTTGTCTTACAATAAGACACAAAACATGGTATCAGAAGTGGTTTCGTACAGGAACTAGAACGTGGGATACCATGCCGACCAAAGAACAAGACCAACAGAATGCAACCAGCAAGAAACGCAATCGGTAACTAGACAACCACACACTACCAAGGCCCGCATCCCTAGATGCCAAATTGACGCCATGAGGACGGCGAGCATGGAGCCAAGAGTGATTAGACTACAAGACCATAGCTGAACTCGACAAGAGGCCAGTGAAGTACAAAGCAGCGATTTTTTTGGAGCTGTCTTGGCCGAGAAGGATGATAAATTTACAATGGCTTGCAAGAAGCCAAATGTGACAACACAGACAAAGCCTTAGCACTTTTAAAGGATTACTTCATCAGTAAGGTCAATGTTACATACAAGAGACATGTTTTTTTTTCTGCACAACCAAGATGGAGCAAGGTCAACCACAGCGTACATTGCTGAGCTGAGATGACTAGCATGTACCTGCAACTTTGAAAGCATCACTCCTGAGCAATTAATATGGGACCAAGTCATATGCAGCCTATGAAACAAGGCCTTACGCAGGCGACTTTTACTAGGGAACAACCTCACTCTACAGCACTGTGCGGAAATGTGTCAGATGGCAGAGCAGACCAAGACACAAGCTCATCATACAATCATCGAACCCAATCACATCGCAGGTATGGAAAACAAAGAAGACAGCGAACATCCCAGTTGTAATGAAGTTCTATTCACACACCTGTCAGTGTACAACAGTCAACAACTCAACCATGCTACTGCATGAAAGCCAACATCACTTCGCAAGTCCAACCATATCAACTTTATGGTCGAAGGATCAGCAGCTAACACTTACTTAACTGGCAATGATGTGCTAACCATGAGCCACAAAGTCAACGGTCTACAAGTGCACAATGCTACAACATTCATGCACCGGAAACGTTTGTTTATGAAAATGAGAGCAAATGAAGAGACGAGTGTCATATTTCAGATCGACACTGACGCTACAATTCACATCCTTCATGCTGAAGACGTGCCACCCTCAGCCAGCATTAAAAAGATCAACCTTCAGTTCTACAACAAATACCAAGCAATCTCTATTGGAACATGTATCCTGAAGTTACCACATAATTGCAACAGTTGAATTTACCACGTTAAATTTTACACAGTTGACCACAAAGCAGTGTCGCTACTAGGTGCTAATCTAGCTTAGAAGTATAGATTCATAGCTGATACTGAGGTCATGACCGGCTGAATCACAACCACTGCTGCTGCACTGTTCAGGTTGTGATTTGCCAGTCGCAACCTCAATTTTGGCTATGAATCTATTTCTTCCACCCTTGTCACAACCTTGAAGTGCATGGGTAAAGGGTTGTGATTTGCAGATGGTGCGTAGGTAAGGGGTTGTGATCTGCAGATTGTGTGTGGGCAAGGGGTTCTGATTGGAAATTCACAACTTCTTAGGGGATAGGTGGTTTGTACAGGTGAAACCATGTAAGATGTGAGAACTGGAGTTGATTGATGCAAATCCGGAAAGTGTCTATCGAATGCAAGCAGAACCAGTGTGGCACCATGGTCTCGATAAAATAGACTTTCAAGTGTTCCACTTGCAGGTCTTTACATCTAAGGTGGGCTGTTTTCCTGGAACCTTGAAGTTAGACATTAATTTGTCACTACGGCAAAGCCAGCACATGTGGCAACACGGCAAATCCTCATAGCATTGAAAGAATCAATCCAAGGAGAACTAAACAGACTGGAACTACAAGAGATCATCACAAAGATGAGTGAGCTGCCCAACTGGACACTGGCAATGGTGGTAGTTAATAAATCGAATGGAGATATCTGAATCTGCATTGTCCCTCGTGAGCTCAACAAAATGCTGAGTAAGAATACCCACTCAGTGCCAACCACCAATGAGCTCTTACCAAAAATTTCCAATGCTAGGTACATCAGCAAGTGTGGTTACGCAATAGTTTCTGGCACGTTTGGCTAGATGACACATCAAGCCGTTTGACAACTTTTGCCACACCATTGAGCCGCTACCGTTGCCTTTGAATACCATTTGGCATAGCATGATATCCCCAATATTTCAATGACTGTTAGAGAACAGCTAGAGGGTCTCAATGGCATGAAGAATATTCACAATGATATCCTGGTGTGGGGAGAAGGAGAAACCAATGATGAAGCTGAACATAACCATGATGAGCAAATGCATGCCCTATTGAAGTCCTGTCTGGCACAAAACATCATGTTGAATTCCACTGAAAGGAAATTGATCAAGCAATCACTGCCCTACATGGGTCTTGTATTTGATAATGGAGAACTGTCGCCAGACCCAAGCAAGGTGAGAGTGATAACACAAATGCTACGGCCAACCAACCAGGTAGCTCTAAAATGCTTTCTAGGTATGGTCAAATATTTGTCAAGATTCGTACCCCATCTTTCTGACTTGTGAGCCCTACTGCATAACCCTAAAAGCTGTAAAGATGAGCAATGGCAATGGAATAGCGTTTCCTCGAGAACATTTTCAACCGTCAAATTAGCGATTGCAGCTGCACAATCAACGCTGTATTTCAAACCATTGTTGACCGCTGTAGTGCAATGCAATGCATCTTCAACAGGGCTCAGAGCTGCACTGCTTCAAGTTAGACAACTGGTAGCATTCACGAGCCACACACTCTAAAACTGTACAGAATTACTGCCAGCTGGAAATGGAACTGACAATCATATTTGCCATGCACCATTTTGATCAATAAGCGTATGGAAGGCACATCTAGGTGGAAGCCGACTGTCAGCCTTTGGAGATTCTGCTAAAGAAGGCACTGAAAGATGCCCCATGTTACCTACAAACAATGATGTTGGAATTTGCAAAGGTATGACATTAGCGTAGAATACAAGAAGGGCTCTTATTTATACCTGGGTGACGCATCATTGCAAGCCTATTTGCCAGTTGCAACATGTGAATATAATGCAGATGAAAGAATATGCTACTTCACCACGCAAGATCTAGAAGAGCTGACAGAAGTCTACGTAATGAAAGAAGTACTTGCAATTTCAGACCAGCAGTTGTTACAAATTGCAGAGCGCACCAGAAGGCCACAAACTTGTGCAAACTGGGAGACATCATAAAGCAAGGGTGGCCCAATGACAAGAGAGAAATTCCTGGTAAGCTGCGACCTTACTTCAAACTTCATGATGAATTAGCTATACACAACAACATAATTTTTAGAGGCAACAGATGCATGGTAACTTGTACTTTAGGCAACGACATGCTCAAGAAAATTCATAGTGCCCATCTTGGAATCCCTGGATGTGTTCATCGAGCTCATGAATCCATTTATGGGCCAGGTATGGCAGTTGATATCAAGAACTACATTGTTAACTGTCCAACATGAAACAGCCTTCAGGCAATATCTCAGCCAAAGGAAATGTTGCAACAACATGATCAACCTCAGCGTCTTTGGGCAAAAGGTGGGATTGCCTTGTTCTCCATCAACATTGACAGAACTAAACATGATTCTTGATAACTTTCAACTACTGGAGCAACATCTTTTAAGTGGATGAACTGCGCAATACCTATGCAAGAGCCGTGATTCAGTGTCTCAATGGACATTTTGCCTGTCATGGCATACCAGATGATGTTATCACTGATAATGAACTGCAGATCATTTTGGCTCAGTTACAAGAAATTGCACAACAATGGATGCTCAAGCACACACGCATGAGCCCATATTATTCCCAAGGGAATGGGATGGTTGAAAGCTTTGTAAAAACAGCCAAGAAACTGATAACAACAGCTCTTGGAAGCAAAACCTACCCGCAGTTGGCAACACTTGTACAACACAACACGCCTTCAGAAGGTATGACAATGAGTCCGGCCCAACATCTATTCTGCAGGCAAACAAAAGGCCTTCTCCCTTTTGCAGTGAACCAGGCAGAGCCCAATACATTAACGATACAACGCGACACAGAAGACTTTATCTAGAGCAGAGACGTGACAAATCCAGCTACAACAAAGGAGTTCATGACCTGCTACAGCCATCTGTCAGTTGGGCGGGTGTGGGTTAAGCCACACACGCTAAGAGACAAGACCTGGAAGCCAGGGATTGTCAATACAAGAAAAACAGAACCTCGATCTTACAATGTACAAATGGATGATGGGAGAGGGATTCGTAGAAACAGGTGTGACTTGAAATGTCAAAGCAGTAATACGCCACAATTTCAATTTGAATACATGGATATAGCCAGAATCTCATCTGCTTCAACAAACCCATGGCCAAGCCATCCTGAAGAAGATGAAGAGGAAGAACTGCAATAGGAAAGTGTGAATCAAGGGCAACCTCAACCAACAAGAACGCGATCTGGTAGGTTGATCAAGCCTCTTGATTGTTACGGATGATAAAACAACTGATCGAGTCAGACTTCAAAACCAATTACTACCAATAAATTTGAGCGATTAGAGATTGTGTGAAATATATTGTGTTTTAACATTCTGTAAAAATGGAGGATGTAATGTGTTTGTGTCATCTCATCTGCATAGTACTGAGTGTTAACATATCACACCCCAATATATCTAGTGCCATGTTGCATTCTTGTATGCCTTGTCTTACAATAAACCACGGAAAAGGCATGCCTATTGTTTTGTCAAAGCGAGCCAATTGTAGTCCTAGCTATTGTCTTAAGGCTTACTGAAGCATGATGCTTCAAGTTGCACGCTATTGCGTGATAAGCATTGTGCAATGGTGTGGTTTAGTTGGCCACTTGAAGGAACAATGAAATGCAGGCATAGGTACTAAAGTGGTCTTGTACTATACTAACTTCTTCATATGTTTTACACACTATGTAAGCCACAGACCGCATGGGAAAAGTCTCTTGTTTACAGAACCACAAGGTAAACACTTGCAAGCAAATGTGCAGAGCAAAGCAGTTTAGCAAAACAGAATGCTAGAAACACTTACTATAAACACCAAGTTTGTTCCAGGTCAGACCGCCATTGGTGGAGTACATCAAGAAGATGTTGCTATAGGAATACTGTCGTTGGCAACTGCCACTGCCAGCAGCTAAACTGAAGCGAATTGTGTTGGCATTTCGCATGTCAATATCGATTGTGGTTGCCTGTCTCTTTCCAGTTTGAGCAAAATGAAGTCTTCCACCACTGACACCACTTGCAGCTGTAACAAAAAGAATGACAGTCAGTGGTAGAAGGAAACTATGTTGCAATATGTTACAAAGACAATGAAAGAGTCAGTGACAAATTAAATGCAAGCAATACGTTGAAAGAAAGAGAGTAACAGAGTCAGTGACAGAAGGTTCAAAACAGTGTGACACTCCATCCAATAAGCCAATAACCTTGAGCAGAACACAACTCATAAACCATTTGTACAGTAACCTTAAGCTTTTGGATCACAAACTTCCAAAGGGCGCTAGTAATGTGTGATGCTTGAAAAGAGAAAAGGAAAGGAACAGGTATGTTGCATTGAAGTAATGAAAAGTCATTGCCTGAAGTTACAGATATGTATTATGATATAGCCCATCTGACATAAAAGAAATATTGCAAGGCTTCAATCAGGCATGTGATGGCATACTGTTGTTCTGCAATAAGGAATATGGCTGTGCCATTCTGAGTGTTGTTGCTTGTTTATGCTTAGGGGATGCATTATCTAGCAAGGATGAAATTTTTTTCTCTGTGTTTGTCGCCACAGTGGAACTAAGCCAGGCCAGTCACTCACCAAAAAGGTAATCACCACCCAGAAGCCACTCACCATCAATATTTTTGTTGTTGGATACTATATATGAAAGCATACACCCAACCAACTCTGGATATGGCCATCGACACAGTAACTTTTGATCTTGAAAAGCATGTCCTTTATATCAGCAGAAACCATAGGGGTGCACTTTAGAAGTGGAAGAGCAGGTCCAGGTGGCAAAGTTGTTGTGCGACATGCTAGCATAACAAGACCAATCCATTGTCTTACTCACAGTCCATTTCAAAAGTATTGACCCCTGGCTTACATTGACTTCTTTTGTGTTGCCATAGGTGATAGGGGTCACTTTTTTTTGAAATGGACTGTAGACTACTGTTGGACTGCCATACATGATCTGCTGAGTACAGTTACACCTGAAATCTGGCGTTCGACAGTCTACTGTGATTGGATCTAGAAGTGAAGGGAAATTTTCAGTTGCCAACAGCAAGATGATCAAGATCAATTCAGCTGCCTACTCTATCATTTCAGTCGCCACATTTGGAACCTGACCTTTAAAAATTGATGTTCTTTGCCAAATCACTTCATTAAGTCACCAATGGCAAGCACATTTTTCCATCCCTGTATAGTTACTTACACGCAATGTTGCAGCCGGTAGTCATGTAATAACCACCTTGTACCTCCAACCAGTTTGTCAATGATGAGCTGGAGAAATTCTCATTTAATGTTTCAGGACGATAGCTTACAACTGAACAGTCGCTTCCACTATACCCGCTATCACATGAACATGTGACACCCGACTGCAGAGAAAGGGGGAACCGAACATGTGTTTAACTTCAACCCAAAGAAGCAGAGTTATGAGAACTAGAAAATGTGCATTGGTTGGCAATGCATGTATCTACTGTCAGCCATACCATTACCATAGTAACATTGTAAGCACACAATCCCACAAGGATAATTTCAAAGACATTTTATTGTCACTATTTGGGACAACCAATGTAACAACCTTTCATACACCAAGACAAATAATATTTTTCATGCCATTTCAGAACTTTAGCGAGACCCTTTGTCAGGTCAGATATATTGGTTTATCTGCTGTCAGTCGGCATGAGCACATGAAAACTCCATGAGAGGCAATATTATGGGCTGATATCGTACATGTACAATGCAAGTATATACATTTGGTAGACTTGACTCTATTCAATTCATCCTGGGCAAGACAGAAATACCAAATACAGTATTTCTTCAAATAAGCGCCGCCCTCGAAGTAACACTGCCCCCAAATAATTGCCACATGCAAACAGAGACCAATTTCAAGAATGTTGCCCTCAAATAATCGCCGTGGTGGTTACACAGTGTATTAATTGAATTTTTAAGAGTGCCATAATTACAGGGTACACATTGGTACTGACTGTAACGGAGTTCTAAACAACGGCAAAGCATGTGGTTTGTGACTGGTGATGTCGCGTCACAGTGGTCAAGTGGCTAAAGCGCAGGCCAATTCCTGAGACCTGGGTTCGATTTCCAATGACAACACATCTTTTGCTGCCGTACCTATTCCATCTTCCACTGATGAAAACCTTTCTGTATGATACAGGAAGAGATCCTGTTACACTGATGGTATACATGACTTGGAAACATTGATACTTGGTAAGTAAAAACCAAGAAGAAAGAAACAGTATTCTTCCAACCGCAGTGACGTCACCCATACAAAACGCCTATCTCCTAAGAGATTATTGTTTTCCGATCATAACCCCTAACCCAAGCACTTCCTGCACATCACAACCCCTTTCTGCAAATCACAACCCCTTACCCATGCACTTCCTGCAAATCACAACCCATTGCCCATGCACTTTCTGCAATCGCAAGCCCTTACCCACACACTTTCTGCAAATCACAACCATTTACCCATGCACTTCCTGCATCACAACCCCTTATCCATGCACTTTCTGCAAATCACAACCTCTTACACACGCACTACCTGCAAAACACAATCCCTTTCCCACGCACTTCAAGGTTGTGACAAGGTTGTGAGAAATACATTCAAAGCCTTGACACTTGGTTGTGACTAGCTGCATCACAACCTATGCCACTACACGGCTCAGGTTGTGAATTGCTGATCACGACCTCAGTGCCGGCTACGAATCTGCACAAAAGCAAAACGCTAAAACCATAAAAACTTTCGGTATCTCCGTAGAGCAAGACAAAACTGACACGGAAAATCCAAAAGCCATTGAAGAAGATCTTGTGGAAGAAATATTGTATACTAGTATTGTCTAGTGCAACATCCTGAGCCTAAACACAGCATATAGAAGCATGGCAAGTGTGGCTGTGATGGCCTTCAGGCAGGTTTAACAAGCCAAAAGAAATAACGTGGTCAAGGTTGTGCACATTTGGGATTAAATGGCTTGAATAAATGCTGCATCTACATCTGGAAGCTTTTAATAACTACCGTGTTACTTAATTGAAGAAATACAGTATTATAATATACTTAAGAGGTCTTGATGCCATTCAGTCAGATATATTGCCCTATATAGCTGCACAATGTACCAGTCCATAAATTGCTGTAAGTGGTTTTTTATAAGAGGCTTTTAATCCAGAGAAAAATTCTTATAAAACACTACTTTTTAGGCTTAGCTTTTGTACTGATGGTATGATCCTTTATACTCTGTCATAATTTGAATTTGGGTCTGCTTGTGCAGGCTGACAGCAGATAAACTAACTGTGAAGGTCTGAGAAATTGTAGAAAAACCAAATGGTCTTCGAGTATAAGTGAAGGATTGTCGCATTAAGAATAATTTCAACCAATCATTTTTCTCCTTTTTATTCTGGCTGGGAGCGCATGGAAGACTCAAGCCTGTGGCAACCAATTAAGCACTTAGCCCAATTAAAATCATACTCTTAACCACTTAACCAGTCTGCCAGGTCGAGTGGTTAAGAGTGTGATTTTCATTCAGCTAGTCGCATGGTTGCCACAGGTTCAAGTCCTCTGTGCACTCCCAGCCGGAGTAATAAGGAGAAAAGTTGGTTATGATTCTCCCCGCACGAATGGTCTTTCTCAAGAATAATCTCAGTCATCACTACCACAACACAATAAGTTCTCTTCCATATATGGTCAATCCCTCACTTTGCATGTGCCATGTCCAGAGCAGGCACCCGGACAGCGAGGCCCAACAAATACATTGTCAATGCCGTATTTCATCTCGTAACGTTTGGCAGATGAGATTGTACTGAAGTCCAAGCCCTGAAGGTGGCCAATGAAATAAGATTAGTCAATTTTGTTGCGGACAGATTGTGAACAAACGGCTGTTAGCCTTATTGACATTATGCAGTATTTACAAACAACTACATCCG
The DNA here is from genome assembly GCA_028565695.1 of Nicola tetela. NCBI lineage: Eukaryota > Metazoa > Porifera > Calcarea > Clathrinida > Clathrinidae > Nicola > Nicola tetela. The sequence goes on along the minus strand of JAOWAW010055343.1, from coordinate 5,275 downwards.
ACATTATGAAAGGCAGATATTCTGACTGAGTAGAAGACAGCAAAAAAAGCAAAATCACTTACAGCATGGCACAATATAACAAACTGGACTGATACATTGAAATTGACATTTGCCAACTGCCAGGAAAGAGTTTGTGCTGTGTGCAATGTAGAGTAGTAGTCTACACATGCTGACATTTGCATATGCATGCATATACACAGACAAACAATGACTCACCGAAATCCACTGAAAACGTGTTTTTGATGTTAATGCATTCAGGGGCAGCTGTACAGTAATCCTCTTCCATCGCTGGTTAGGCATAAAATACCACTTGCTTTCATCTGCAAATTCGCTGGCACTGCAAACAGTACTGCCGCCAAAACTGCCACCGCTTGGTTTGCATTTTGACACAGCCTGAAACCATGGAAGCACATGTTTGTTAAGAAAAGACTTTTGCATCATCCCAGAATTTGGTTTCCTATTAAAGCAATGGCCCGCATTGTATGGAGTGAATACATGAGAACTGAGAATGATGTGAAAGATAGGTTAAAATCTGCAATCTGCATGTCTACTATAAACTGTTTGCGAAACTTTGCAATAGAATTCCATCCAATGGTACTTTAAATTTCATGCAACTAACCTATAAGCATGGTTTTCTTCAGTCTGAGTTCAGGAAGTGACAGGCAGCAAAAACGAAGAGCTCTCAGTTCATCAAACTATTGCATAAACATGCAGCACCTGTGAAAACTTAAAACAATTATAAGTGATTGAGGCACAAACATGGCCATGAGATTGAGTCTCTGTTTGTTTTCTTCAGTTGAAGAGCCTTGTCTTATCATGTAAGGCAGTATCTGCATGTGATCTACCATTAATTATGAGAGATCATTGGAGCAGTACATTCATTGCCACATAAAGGTAGAAGGACAAATTGCAACTGTCTGTTCTGTGAGATGTCGCACCACTATCTCATCAAAATGTGAACTTTTTACTACCCTTGCTGCAAGGCTTTTGAAGAACACAGAACTCCTTACCAGATTCCAAGAGGAGCCACTGTCAGTTGAGTAGCGCAGTTGGACAAAAGATCCACTGCCATATGTGTTGTATGTTGAGTCAGAAAATCCACACGTGAAGGCTAAATTGAACTGTACTATATAAGGAACTGTTGGGGATGAAGCGAGGGAGATCTGTAACATACATATTTCGAACATCAGCTTCTCTGAGGTGTGCAACATCAGCTGCTTTGAGGTTTGCAACATCAGCTGCTTTGACGTTGCAACATCAACTGCTTTGAGGTTTACAACATCAGCTGCTTTGAGGTTTGCAAAATCAGCTGCTTGAGGTTTGCTAGGGTGCAATGAAGCTGCAATACTCCATAGCTGTAGAAGTATGTTAAGCTACTGATTGAATAACATACACACTTCAACAGGATTACAGACTATAAGTTGCACAGGACACTGAAGCAGCCAAAGTTGCAGCATTAGTCTGGCAGACAAGTCCAGGAAGTCGTATACCAGTTACAAAGTGATCCAACAGCTTAGGTAGTCAGCCATTTGTCTAAGTGATATTTTTGTATACTGGCATGTAGTCTTTGGAAGTAATATGACATTTTACTACAGTACAGGATTAAACACTACTCACCCTTCCGATAAACCAGATATCATGTCCAGAGGTGCTTGTATCAAATGAAGGTTGGCTCCAGCGAAACCGTGTTGTCTTTGTTTTAGCATGTGATGGAATTGTGAGGTTTACCTGTGCAGTAAGAATATTCCATAGGAAAAATTTTATCCTTCTTCTAAACTGTGCAACCACACTGAGATAATGTCATTGGTAAAATCTAAGTAGCAAAACATACTTGAGATTTGAGATGTTTCTGGAATACAAACAGCCCTTCCCTTGCATGTCTAGCAGAAAATGTATGTTCTTAATTCATCATGGTGACAATAAATCGAGGTGGCTTTGCTCTTTTGCAATGGGCCTGTCATCTCTCCTTTCCTAACAAGCTCTTTAAAACAATTTCAAATCTTTCTTCTTGTGAAATTACTACGTCAGTCATTGGTAGCACTGACCTTCTTGTATGTAGTGTAGTCACTGTATTTCAGTGTTGCAAATGCTGTCCATGTTGCACCATTGTTGACAGAGTATGATACAATGACATCATCCCCACTGTCTGATGGATCACAACTTCCTCCTCCTGTGGAACACATTGGATCAATCAACTCAACAGAAAGCATGTCAACTTGACTGGGTTTCACTTTCCATTCCTGCCATATGTACAACACTGTGTCCCTATGGTGATTAACTGATTATGTTATGCTCCTATGGTGATTCCTTTATGCTTCCTTAAGGTGGCTCAACCCAGGTGTGAGGTCACAATGGCATGGGCCTGCGAATATTAGATTTTAGCTAAGAAATATATTCACAAATCTAGTCACCTTTACAGCATATCTATAATCATTTGCTAGAAGGAAATTTTCACATGACTAACATTCAACAATCACATGGCTTTTGCAAACCAAGTGAAAAACCCATCACTTGCAAAAATTATCATTTACAGTATGACGTCAGCATAACTTGTCTTTGTATGAATCTCACATGCAGGACTGCTCACACCAATTGGAGCGTTAGCCGTTACTCTCAAATTCTTCCCGTAGTGTTGCCTTTGTTAACTTACTCATAGCGAAGTAAAATGTAATGTGGTCCATTTGAAGTGCATTGGTTGATATAGTTGCCAGCTCGCGCACAACACCACGACTTCCGGAGGTTGCATTACCGCTGAACAGTATAGTTGTTGTTGACCTGCTGGTCCCACACACCCCAGTTGAGACCTGCCCATTTGTGACTGTAGAAAAACTAACAACAATAAACACACGGCAGTCAGCTGAACATTGTAACATTGTAACATTGATATACCCATCTGGTGGGAATCAATAAGAGTATAGTCACAAGTAAATAATATATTCATGGCTAAATAGACACACAAACACAAGAACTATTGCTTGTACAGAAAATGTTTGTCCTGTCAGTGAGCTTGAGTGTTTGGCATGCTTGCACAAAACCTTTTGATGTTCTTCAAGAAATTACTAAAAACATCACTTCCATACCAAGTTGATTCAGCAAACTTTTCAGGAGGGTAGTGGATCATGCACAGACATGCGATATGATGTCACAGTGCCTAAATATAGTATCATCCATTGATGATACCATACTTAAACACCAGAAAGAAAATATTTGGTCAGAGGTAGACACACTAGCCTGTCAGGCCAACCTGGACCCCTCCATTAAAGGGTGAGAAACACTTTTGGAAGGGTACCATTGAGTTATTGTGAGTGTGCAACAACCTTTATGACCCTGCCCTCTGCTGAGGTCATGTCAGTGACCCTTGTTCATGGCAGACGCCAATGTCTGCACTTACGTTATAGATACTATCTGCTGCTCGAAGGATATGTTAGCTAGTTAGTGGAACTGGAAGTGCCAAGGGGACTCCAAGGCAGTTCCAGTCCCAATACCTAAACATATCACTAGGGCAAGGACGATATCTGACTAGTCTCTCCTGCATTGGTCAGCATGATTGGCTTTGCCTTTCAATGTCTCCTAATACTTTCAGTTTGAGCTTTCAATTAGATTTGCCTCATTCGATTTTTGTGTTGTTTGGCTTCCCACAGGCCTTGCCAATGTTGACCGGCTGCTGAATTCTGTACCAAAACTTTGCCATGGTTAGGTTTGTTGTTTCTACATATCATGCCCTAGCACGATAAGTGTTTTGGGACTGATATCTAGATATCAAGCCCTCACACGACCAAATCTTGACTGCTTATTGGCTAAAACAAGGGAACAAAGTAGTTCTCCTGTACGACAATTAATGCACCTGAATCACAGGTTCAAACAGATGTTAAAAATAAAAGCAGGTTGCTCGCTGCCGTTCAAATGTTTCCATATGTGGTGTCCCTCACTATTTGTGTGCATCCATGATATAACCATGACACATGCAAGCTCAAGGCACTAAAAGTTTGGTTAAAGTTCTATTTTATCAACAACAGTGGTTGATAGGCATAGTCACACTTGAACTAGAATCAGTCAATGAGTTTACCTAGACAGAGAGCCAACTTTCCAACTGAAGCCATGGATTTGACCTTTGAGCAAGCTGAAGTCACGGGTGTAAGCGATGTTGCTTGCATAAGATGAGCCCGTGCTGCAGTGTACAAACAGTGGAATGACAACTACAATTATCCACATCTTCATGGGGAAAAAAATCAATTTGCCAGGGTGGATTGATGAGCCATTATAACATTGATATTTTTCAGTCCAGGTTTATCTTGATTGTTTCTTGGTGCCTACCCTAAAACAGGCAAATTAAGTTCACATCAGCTGGATCATTTTAATTTTAAACTAGTATTTTACTCCCAGTTGCCCATTGGTTTCAACCATTGAGAAAGGGAGGATGATGTTTAGAACAGTTACTGCAGTAAATTGAGAAATATTCTATCCACACCCAAGGTGCTCCTTATTTTGAAATTCTCATAGCAGCAAGATAATTATTTGTGCTAAAACATGAAGAGCTTCATCATGACCAGCAACACTTCACAGAGTACATGCGGCAACAAGGAGACACTATTACAGACCTACCCAATTCTGTAGTTGATATTGAGATGCAGAAATGCTTCACTTGGGTGCTTTGCCACTTGTGGTGAAAATGCCTTACACCATAATACGTGCCTGTTCTAGAAAATTTTGCAAGATTTCCAATCTTACCTTGACTGTGTGAAATACAAAGCATTCCCTTGGCTAGAACAGAATCGCCCGACAGCACCATTCGGATAAGATGGCCACATCCTTGAGCTGATTGGATCAAAACTTGATTGCAGCATTGTTGGATGGCCTGACCCCCCTGAAATATATACACTGTCAAAAGCCCACTCATTCGCTCCATTACTTTGAGTTCGCATCTGGTGCCAACGGAAACGGACGTGAGATGACCGAGCAGCGGATGGGAGAGTGGTGGTGGAGACCCTGAGCAGAAAAAGCAAAAAAGATTAACTCTCCAATCCTTTCAACCATTTTAATGACGTTTTTCACTGCACTGGGCTAACAAATATCAAATGCTAACATACAGAGGAAGCTGACATAGCTGATGAACCAAAAGAGATAAGAAAACAGAGACAAAGAAGAAGCAGCAGTGGAAGAATAAGAAGACACCTTGAAGAAGCAGAAGAAGCAGAAGCAGAAGAAGAAGAAGAAGAAGAAGAAGAAGAAGAAGAAGAAGAAGAAGAAGAAGAAGAAGAAGAAGAAGAGCAGATGC